>CAUZXS010002752.1:150000-160000 GCA_963585895.1 Sepioteuthis lessoniana
CCCCCTATCACGAAAACTAATCAAGTTAGACGAACCAGACATGCAGGACACTGCTGGAGAAGCAGGGACGAACTCATAAGAGATGTACTCTGATGGACCCCCACACATGGCCGTGCAAAAGCAGGACGACCAGCACGAACATACATTCAGCAGCTATGTGAGGATACGGGATGTTGTCCTGAAGACCTGCCTAGGGCGATGAACGATAGGGAGGAGTGGCGAGAGAGGGTCAGGGATATCCATGCTACCAGCTCGCCTGGGTTTCATGGAGTTTTTTGCAAAACAATAATCATCAGGCAGTTAAGAAAATGAAATATTATATACTAGCTCTATCCTAGATATTGAGCACTCTCCATCTTATATTGCACTTGGTTCGATACATACCCACAAAGTGATTTTGTGACAACCAACGCTGTTAAAATATATATATATATATATATATATATATATATATATATATATATATTCCTTGCTTAACACTCAGCATTATAAGGTATGGATCAAGTGTAAAGTGGAACAATCCAGGGAAAGGAGTAGCACCCTCCCCTACACCAGCATTCTTGTGTCGTTGCCGTTAAGCTTTTTCTCCATCCGTTTTGTTAGCGTCCATGTATTCGCCAATGGTCAGGGAGACCGGGGTTCAATCCCAGGTCGAGTCATACCAAAGATTCAAAAAATGCTGCCTTGCTTAACATTCAGCATTGTAAGGAAGGGATCTAGGGTAAAGTGGAACAATCCAGGGAAAAGAGTAACACCCGCCCCTACACCTTGGTGTAGTAGCTATCGAAAAGGGTGCCTTCGGGTCACCCTCGACTAAGGTCGCCAACTTTGCTTATTTTCGTGCATCCATATAACAGTATCGACACACGACCGCTGGATATATATATATATATATATATTGGCCTAGCGGTTAGAGTGTTCGCCAATCGCCCGGGAGACCTGGTTTCAATCCCAGGTCGAGTCATACCAAAGACTCAAAAAATGGTACTTGATGCCTCCTTGCTTAACACTCAGCATTATAAGGTACGGATCAAGGGTAAAGTGGAGCAATCCAGGGAAAGGAGTAGCGCCCTCCCCTACACCTTGGTGCAGTAAGCTATCGAAAAGAGAGCCTTCGGGTCACCCTCGACTATGGTCGCCTACTTTACTTTTTACTTATTTAATCCAGTAAATCCGGAGTTGGGAACAATTCCAAGATGGACATTTAAAATATTCAAATATAGAATTTTAAATTTAAATAATCTCGATCCTGTGCTCAATGCAAATAAAATCCACAGACCAAATTATTAAAAAAATTAAAATAAAATAAACACAAAAAACAATCGGTCTCATTAAGTTGATAAATTTATTTCCATCCTGTTAAAAACCATTGATATAAATCAATGCTCTAAAAAATTTACAGGACGTCGTCAGATCAAACAAGAAAAGGGATTAAAATAACTCTTTCACATTTACAACCAGACTTAAAATTAAAAACAAAAAAAAAACTTTTTTCGCCTACACAAATGTAACCCTTCCAAATCAAATAGCAATGAAGGTAAAATAAGTTTGTTTTTTTTTTCAGTCTGGTTGTAAATATGAAAGTTATTTTAATCCATTTTCTTGTTTGATCTGAAGAAATCCTGTTAATTTTTTTAGAGCATTGATTCATACCAATGCTTTTTAACAGGATGGAAATAAATCTATTATCTTAATGTAACCGATTGTTGTTGCTATATATATATATATGACATAATTGTTCAGACGTGTTGAATATAAACTCACCTGAGGATTGACAACAGAAAACTTAAGAATCGTGAGTTTTTGTCCTTTTTCATTTTCATCTTATTTTGTACTTAAAAAATATAGTGATATTTCTCTGCATTTTCGTGTCCTGACCTCGGTCATATATATATATATATATATATATATATATATATATATATATATATATATATATGTTCTTTAAAGAAAAAACTAAAAACCGGTTATTTTAGGATTATAAATTTATTTCCATCCTGTTTTTCCTTTCTGGTGTGAACCAAAAACACGAAGAAAAATATAACAGGACTTCTTCAGATCTAATGGATAAATAAATCAGAATAGACACGGGGGAGGGGGGAGGATGAGAGGTGAAGAGTTACCTCCACGTTTTTTTGAATTTCCGTTTTTTTATTTACCTATTTATTTTATTTTCAAAATTTTTCCGTCAGTTATAATTACGGTAATTTAACTTTTTTATTTATTTTATTTTATTCATTTTCTTTTCTTGTTAAGTTCGATAAATAACTTTTATGTTCTATGTCAATGTAATGAATACTCTTGATTGCTTGTATATATATATATATATATATATATATATATACAAGCAATCAAGAGTATTTAGCTAGCCTCAAAAAGTTTTATTTCTCACTCTAAAACTGTTATTTTTCATTGAAGCAAGTCAAGTAGCACAATGATTTTATATATTATAATAAATACTAGTTACAAATTAAACAAAATAAAAGATTAAGAGGCCATTTTAATAGAAATTTTAGTACCACTATTTCAATTCAAATATTTAACAATTATATATATGTATATTACTTACTCTCTCTCACACACACACACACACACACACACACACGTATATATATATATATATATATATAATGTCTGCCAGACCTTGACAGATGATAATCGTAGTATTTGTCGCTGCCTCCCACCAGACACGACTTGACACAAGGTCAAAAGCCCGAAGGCCAATTAAAGTGGGGATAAAGGGGATGGGAAGGTCGGGAAGGAGCCGAGACTCGAACCCTGCTTGTCAGTGCTGCTCATCGGCTTACTTAGTGCAATGTGAGCCTGATGAGGCAAGCGGTTTCACGAACCCAAATGTGGGTCCGGGCACGTATGCCAGTTTACGGCTTAAACTAGACGCTTGGTCTAGTGCCGTACAAAGGGGGACAAAAAGTGCAGCTCGCCCAACCCGAAGGTTGCCCAGCCGAAACTGGGGGCCTATTCGGCCCCGAGTCTGCTCTTGGTTTTCGAGCGCACCCATCCGGCACGAATGCCAGACGGCCCAGCTAAAAAGCCGGGAGCACGCCTTGACAGATGATAATCGTCTTTACTACCAAAAATAAACCCCAAATATCTTGATTAATAAGGTGTGGAAATCCTCACCAACAACACACACACACACACACATATATATATATATATGATAGTGCATGTGTGTGTGTGTGTGTGTGTTGTAGATGTATATATATTCATATGTGTGTATGTTTGTCTGTGTGAGTGTGTGTGTGTGTGTGTGTGTGTGTGTGTGTGGATTTCCACACACCATATTACTCTGAAGAAATGTTTGAAACATTTTTCTAAAGAGTTCATACGAATAGTTTTAGATTTATCTTTAAAATTCTTTTTAAGATTTAAAGGAGTGTATGGACTAATCTATATCTGTATATTTACTTTTGTCGTTGAAACATCGATTCAGCATACATATATTGTTTTGTTTAACATCATTTTTGTTCAGCTATTCTTGTTATACTAACTGCCATTATATTTTCACCTTAAAAATGTTTTACCAAATCTTGTAACTATTTTCTATCGTTGTTTTTTTCTTATCCATAAATTTAGCGTATGTGTTTGTTGCTGATTAATCAGAAAAATATTCTAACTTATTATCCTTTTATTTTTTATAGTTTAGAGTTCGTGTACAATAGCTTATTGTAAAATATCTTCTATTATACTTAGATTGGTTTGGTTTGGTTTCTTTGTTTAATGGCATATCAACCTTTGTAGGTTATTTAATGCCAAAGCCATTCTCCGAGAAGAACAGTAGTGGTACTATTTAACTCATAGCTGGGAGGATAAGGGGGTTCATACCTTTCCCAAGGGTATTTGCCCGGAAAGTGAACGTAATAGCGCGACTGGAATACGAACTCGCTTACCTACGATTCCGCAGTCCATCGCTCTTAACCATTACGCCACGAGGACAGCCCCATAAATTTTCGACTTATCAGAAATACTCTTTTAGCAGCGTTATTGAAAAAATATCTTTAATATTGAATGATTATTTACTTGATATATATTATATATACTATATATATAATATATATATATATATATATATATCTATATATATATAGTATATATAATATATATATCCTCATCATGTTGCGCCATCAGCACGGATATCCCTGGCCCTCTCTCGCCACCCCTCCCTATCGTCCATCGCTTCCGACAGGTCCTCAGGGCTACATCCCGTATCTAGACAGAGCTGCTCTAAATAGGTTCGAACTAGTCCTGCCTTTTGCTTAGCTATGTGAAGGGGTCCACAAGAGTGCATCACTTATGAGCTCGTCCCTACTTCTCCAGCAGCGTCCCGCATGTCTGGTTCGTCTAATTTTGATAGTTTTCGTGATGAGGGAGATAGGTGGCCGTTATAGCTGCTGCTTTGTGGGGGTGTTGCCTCAAGGACTTGTTCAATATTGCTCGCAGCATTCTTGTGTAGTTGCCATTAAGATTTTTCTCCATCCATTTTGTTAGCGTCCATGTGTTCGCCAATGGTCAGAGGAGACCGGGGATTCAATCCAGGTCGAGTCATACCAAAGACTCAAAAAATGATACTTGATGCTGCCATTGCTTAACATTCAGCATTATAAGGAAGGGATCAAGGGGTAAAGTGGAACAATCCAGGGAAAGGAGTAGCACCCTCCCCCTACACCTTGGTGTAGTAGCTATCGGAAAGGGAGCCTTCGGGTTATCCTCGACTAAGGTCGCCAACTTTAGCTTTACTTTCGTGCATCCATATAACAGTATCGACACACGACCGCTATATATATATATATATATATATATATAATATATATATATAATATATATATATATATATATATGAGACAGTATTTAATCCAATAAATCCGGAGTTGGGAACAATTCCAAGATGGATATTTAAAATGTTCAATTATAGAATTTTAAATTTAAATAATCTCGATCGTGTGCAAATAAATCTCACAGACCAAATTATTAAAAAAAACACAAAAAGAAAAAAAAAACACAAAAGACAATCGGTCTCATTAAGTTGGTAAAATTTATTTTCATCCTGTTAAAAACCATTGATATAAATCAATGCTCTAAAAAATTTACAGGACGTCGTCAGATCAACAAGAAAAGGGATTAAAATAACTCTTTCACATTTACAACCAGACTTAAAATTAAAAACAAAAAAAAAACTTTTTTCGCCTACACAAATGTAACCCTTCCAAATCAAATAGCAATGTAGGTAAAATAAGTTTGTTTTTTTTTTTTTCAGTCTGGTTGTAAATATGAAAGTTATTTTAATCCATTTTCTTGTTTGATCTGAAGAAATCCTGTTAATTTTTTTAGAGCATTGATTCATACCAATGCTTTTTAACAGGATGGAAATAAATCTATTATCTTAATGTAACCGATTGTTGTTGCTATATATATATATATATATATGACATAATTGTTCAGACGTGTTGAATACAAACTCACCTGAGGATTGACAACAGAAAACTTATAAGTTCTGAGTTTTTTGTCCTTTTTCATTTTTATATTATTTGTACTTAAAAAATATAGTGATATTTCTCCGCATTTTCGTGTTCCTGACCTTGGTCATATATATATATATATATATATATATATACTATATATATATATATATAAGCAATCAAGAGTATTTGGCTAGCCTCCAAAAGTTTTATTTCTCACCCTAAAACTGTTATTTTTCATTGAAGCAAGGCAAGTACCACAATGATTTTATATATTATAATAAATACTAGATACAAATTACACCAAAAAAAAGAGAATTTTAGTACCACATATTTCAATTCAAATATTTAAAAAATTATATATATGTATATTACTTACTCACACAGACATATATATATATAATAATATATATATATATATATATATATATGAACACACATGCACACGCACAAAGAAAAACTTCTTTAACTTTTCATTCATCAAAATGACCCCCTTTGGCAGCTGTCACTGCTTCACAGATTCTCGGCATTCTTTCCGCCAAAGACTGGAGGTAGGCTGAAGATAGTTTCTGCCCAGTTTTCCTGCAAGATTTGCTAGAGGTGAGCTGCATTTGTGGGTTGTTTAGCACTGACTTTTCAGTCAACTTCATCTCACACTATTTCAATGAGATTTTCGTCCGCTGATTTATACCAGCCAAGACATCTGAAGGACGTGCTGTTCCTGTTGGCCTTTCATCTATCTCTGGCAAAGTTTACTAGTATGCTTTTGGGTTGTTATCTTGCACGAGAACAAATCCTTAACCCACAAGTCGTATTCCAGATTGGATCGCTGTGATGCAGCAGTATGCTTTGGTAGCCAGTCTGATTCAATTTGCCCTTCACCTGATGCAAATCCCCGGACTTTTGCAATTGGCAAAAGCTCACACACCATAATAGAGCTTCCTCCATACTTTACGGTTGGTGTTATATAAGGGGTAGCCACTCTTTCGCCAACTATTTGCTGCTCATAGACCCTGCTACTTGAGCCAAAGATTTCGAAATTTGATTCGTCAGTCCAAAGCACTTTGTTTCACTGCTCTATTGTCGAATCTTTGGCCCACTGGAACCTTTTGACATTGTTTTGCTTCCCCAACAGTAGTTTCTTGACAACAGTTCTGCCATATCGGCCAGCTTCACAGGAGTCTTCTTCTCACAGTGGATGTTGACACAATTTTCACACTATTGATTCAGTTGTGCATTGATGTTTGTTGCAGTCGCCTTCTGTTATACAGGCTGTTGACTGATGACCTTGTCCTCTGCATATGGTAGTATCTAGCTGGCAGTAATTCAACACAGTATGGTCTAATGTAAGTTAGACATTGTTGTGCTTAACTAGCTTAATTAAAAAATAACAGTTTTTAAGATGAGAAATAAAAAATTTCAGTGACCAAATACATTTGACTGACAGTATATATATATATATATATTCGTGTGTGTGTGTGTGTGTGTGTGAGCGAGCATGTGTGTATGTGTGTGTGTGTGTGTGTGTGTGAGTGAGTGAGAGAGAGAGAGAGAGAGAGAGCATGTGTATGTGTGTGTGTGGGTGTGTGATTTTACGAGGAATTTATATGAGGATTTCTTTTTCCCTTTAAAAATACATGAGACAAATAGTGACAAAATGAAAAGGATAAAATCAATCTAGTTTGAATACACACACACACACACACACACACACACACACATATATATATATATGTATATCATTGGGCTCACTGCTTTTTTTTTTACTTTTTTATATCTATGCGTACCTTAAGTGGACTTTTTATACTATATATTATATATATATATATATAGTAATGTAGTTATGATAGTGTAGACACAGAGTCATCAGGGCTTGTCAACCATCAGTTTCTCGCCTATGCGTTCATCAGGCCAAGACCTGCTGAAGGACAGTAACGGTACTATTTAACCCATAACAAGGAGAATAAGTGAGTTCATGCCTTTCCTAAGTCATAAAGTGGGCGTAAAAGCGCGAGTATAGTTATTAAACAAAGAAACCAAATCAAACTTGACCGATAGATGGATTTGGTTTGGTTTGGTTTCTTTAATGCCATATCAACCTTTGTGGGTTATTCAAAGTGAATACCTCTAGAATACCAGTTGTAATACTATTAGTTGGGAGGAAAAGGATTTTCATGCCTTTCTCGAGGTATTAGTTCAAAAGTGAACGCAATGGCGTGTCTGGAGCTTGAACTCGTTCACTTTAGGGTCGCACGTTAGCCAATACGCCACAGGAATTTTTTCTAATATATTGGACCATATCAGGTATTAAGATTTCGTCATAGAATTGACTTGGGAATGATGGCAATGATGGAGTATTCCATACTTTTATTTGGTTGGAACTATGCTACGAGATACAGTATAGAGTCATTCCTAGGACGTCACCTCTTTCTTCATCCAAGAGAAGTTGGGTGATGGGAAGAGGTAACTATTGTACTAACACACTACGAACACACATCTTTTTCTCTCCTCCGACTGCAATTTTTTTTTTTTTTTTCGAAAGTTGTCAGCTACCTAGTATCTAATGTCGAACAAAAACATGTTTCCCATCGGCCTATTCTCATATTTACTTCCTGGTGTTATTTTCTCATATTTCATCTCTTTTCTTCTTTCCATCTTAACTATATTCTATTTTCTCCTTTTCTTTTTTTTTTTTTTTTTTTTTTTGCGTACATATTTCTTGAGCATTTTATATTCCTCTCTAAAGCTCTCTCTCTCCTCCACCGGTAAACACGAGCTAACTCATCTACCAAACTTTCTTTAAATTAAAATTATTGATTATTAATTTTGGACTCGTTTCTCTTTCATCTTATCTCCGCTCTTTATCACAGTGTGTGTAGATCGATATAGATCTAAAGAACCACTGAAGACTGCAGTGCAAATCGAAAACAAAAACGAAAAGTTACTAGCGACGAAAACTTAAAACTATCATTTATATCCTCAATGCAAATCTAACATGGACGACGCTTTATCCATTTCAGCTACGTCGGTTAGTTATAAAATATGCCGACTGCACCTCTGCAGAAGTGTAAGAACCCCCCATCCACCCGGGTTATAATACTAAACTGCATGTGGATGTGCCCGTGGTGTAATTGTTATCGTCGTAGGAAATGAACACGGCGACACGAGTTCAAATCCTGGACGAGACTGATTGCATTTCACATAGCACTAATACCCTTGGGAAAGGTATGAATCTAATTATTCTCCCTCCAGCTATGGGTAAATAGTAGGACAGACTAGGTTCTTCAGCCTTGGTTAGGCAACTAGTCTAGGAGAAGGAAAACTCTGAATTCAAACCTGTAAAACCCCGCTTAAAAATTGACTTTGTGTCATATCCTGCCCGAGCGGAGGGGTTGGTAAATAGGATAATACTAAACTGCATATGATAGTGATGTTCCAGGCCAAGTGCTTTAGAAAATATGAAGTACTCCTTTATTGCTATCACTCCCTGGTCCACTCTGACCCAGATTGGCAGTACCTGTTAGTCCCATCCGTGGGTTAAATAGAACTGTTCATTTACTAAGGATTATTTTTGTAAATTATTTCAAACTATGCAGTTACATAAAATTCTTTGGCCCAGTGGGTAGAGTGTTCGCCAATGGTCCGGGAGACATAGGTTCAATCCTAGGTCGCGTCATAGCAAAGGCTTTAAAAATCGTACTTGATACCTCCTCAGCAATATAAGGTACGTATCTAGGGTAAAGTTGAGCAATCCAGCGAAAGGAGTACTGCCCTCCCCTATCACTCAGTGTAGTAGCTATCGAAAAGGGAGCCTTCTGGTCACCCTCAACTACGGTCGCCGACTTTACTTTTTTACAACTTATCTATTTTACATAAGAATAGTTGGCCCATTCGGCTGGGACAGCAAAATACACTGACTGCACCTCTATAGTGGGGTGAGACTCCCCCAACGAGTGTCCGGTATGTGACACGAAAAATCTGATGGTGAGCTTTGGGGAATGCGGAGTACCCCTTTATTACCATCACCCCCAGGTCTAACATCTGATAGAGTTCTATTTAAGGTTGAAATATAACTTTTCGACATTGAAACTGAGCGCAAAAAATGACTTAAGTCAAATTGAATTGTTAGAAATAGAACTGTTTGATCATTCAACTGTGAGTAAATGAATGACTTATGTTAAATTGAATCGTTAGTAATACATAAAAATATTTGAAACTATTTAACTGTGGGCTAAAGAATGAGCTGAGGGTCGTTTAAATATGTTATCAACAAAATGTGTTTAGAAATCATATATATTTAATATGTATGTATAAAGAGGATTTGGCATTAAATAACCTACAATGGTTGATATGCCATAAAACCCAACCAAACTAAATCCTATATATTTGAAATATATGTATAAAAAAACATTTGGCATTAAATAACCTACAATGGTTGATATGCCATAAAAGCAAATCAAGCCAAACATAAGAATAGTTGAGAAATAAAATTACAAATGATAAATAATAATAATTAAAAGCTT
>CAUZXS010002752.1:165000-170000 GCA_963585895.1 Sepioteuthis lessoniana
GGATATTAAAGGTATGTTAAAGTTAGTTATACAACTACATAAGTAAAACAAACTAGAATTTTGTAGTCTATCATTTCTTGTTTTCAAAACCTACTTTATTTTAAGGGTGGGAAGAAATTTCTGGAAACGTGGGAACCTCTAGCAAGTCTATAAAAAAACATTGAAATAGTTATTTACAAAGTTTAGCTGCCTAAGGCGCCTCATAGGGGAAATGCATTTTTGTGCCTGCCACGATTCGTGCTTAGGCCCCTATTTAAAACGGCCTTTTGCCATTTTCCG
This sequence comes from Sepioteuthis lessoniana, assembly GCA_963585895.1. Taxonomy (NCBI): domain Eukaryota; kingdom Metazoa; phylum Mollusca; class Cephalopoda; order Myopsida; family Loliginidae; genus Sepioteuthis; species Sepioteuthis lessoniana. The sequence continues at coordinate 165,280 of CAUZXS010002752.1, forward strand.
ACACGGTGGGATGTCAGATAAATCGCAGTACAAAGCTTAGTTTAAATGTGGCACCCAGTGAGACTTTAACTCACAAGTAATGGTTTGCTATTCTATCTCGTTAACAATTATACACTACCTGCGAGGACAAACAACAGGCTGAATTAGTAGTTAGCTAAGTAAGTAAAGTTGGCGACCGTAGTCGAGAGTGACCCGAAGGCTCCCTTTTCGATAGCTACTACACCAAGGTGTAGGAGAGGGCGCTACTTCTTTCTCTGGATTGCTCCACTTTACCCTTGATCCGTACCTTATAAAGCCGAGTGTTAAGCAAGGAGGGCATTAAGTACCATCTTTTTAAGTCTTTGGTATGAATTGATCTGGGATTGAACCCAGGTCTCCCGGGCCATTGGCGAACACTCTAACCATCATGCCAACGTAAGCTAATCATCGTAAAATTTTCTAGACAGGTGCGCGGTTACTTTAAAAACTAATTCAATATCATTTATTGTCTTTACTGGGACTCGAACATTGTTATTACTGAAGCCAAATCCGTTATCATTTTCCCCAGCCAAAAGATTCGAAAAAACAAAAAACAAAAAAAACAAAAAAAACTTGGGAATAAAAAAAAAAACAACTTTTTAATCAACAAAACGTATCAAAGCGAGCCTACTTGTTGACAATGAAGTCCTATGTCTTTCAATAAGTTGGTTGGTTTCTTTGTTTTAATGGCTTATCAACCTTTGTAGGTTATTTAATGCCAAAGCCATTCTCCTAGAAGAACAGTAGTGGTACTATTTAATCCATAGCTGGGAGGATCTGGGAGGGTATTTGCCCGAAAGTGAACGTAATAGCGCGACTGGAGTTCGAACTCGCTTACTACGATTCCGCAGTCCATCGCTTTAACCATTACACCACGAGGACACCCCCCCCCCGTCTTTCGATAAATTGAGGTGGTACTTTACGTGAAATTGCATGATTATTCTTAAGTACCACTTAGGGTAAATTGATGTTGCACTTTCAGTCTAAAAAAAAAAAAAATACGACAGTCGCTAATTAGGAATTCTTTGAGATTTTCCTTTGTCGATTGGAAGTTTGATCATCTCTAAGTTGAAAGAAATAACGGAAGAAAAATGTAGCTATAATTTCAGTTGGAAAATACGTCCAGAAAACATTTATTAATCCATCAGTTGAGACATTTCTTATGAGCGACAAATTGCTACTTGAAATCGTCCCCCAAAAAATTAGCGGTTAGAGTGTTCGCCAATGGCCCGGGAGACCTGGGTTCAATCCCAGGTCGAGTCCTACCAAAGACTCAAAAAAATGGTACTTGATGCCTCCTTGCTTAACACTCAGCATTATAAGGTACGGATCAAGGGTAAAGTGGAGCAATCCAGGGAAAGGAGTAGCGCCCTTCACTACATCTTGTAGTAGCTATCGAAAAGGGAGCCTTCGGGTCACCCTCGACTATGTTCACCAACTTTACTTTACTACTTATATATATATTTAACTGCCTGAAAGTTTTCGTTTATAGGTTTCTAAGATTTAATTTAGCGAACCAAACAGGCTTTTTTGAATTAAAAAAAGAAAAAACAAACGTTGAAGTTGTGTTTTATTACACAATTTATTTTGAATAAGAGATTTTTCTTAAAGTTGTCTCTTAGCAACGGGTAGGATTTTAGGTCTATGATTGTTTCCTTTAAGCTGGATATTTGTGTCTTTTAATCTAAAAAAAAAAAAAAATCCCAGCTGGTTTAGTTATTAACTTAATCGAAAACTTTTTGAGCTCAGCTATTAATATTTTTTTCTTTTTTTAACCTAGAAATATTTAAAACTTTTTCAAAACAATTCCTGACACACAAGAATGATTTTTTTTTCTTTTTATTTACTTCCCTTTTTAAACTTTTACTAGACGATCCGTGAACCTGTTGGGTTCTCGATATAAGTGCAGCCCATAATCATATCGATACTTCTATATTTTTTTCTGGAGAGTGGCGGGTGGGGAGTAGTAAAGAATTCGAATTAGGATTTCCTAATAACCTTCGTTATATCAAAAATCTGGATGATTAGGGAAAAAAAAAAGTCATGTCGGTCAGTGCGAACCCTGACTTCACTAATTTTTATCCTGTTATGGATTCTTAATCTCGAAGTTAAAGTATTTTAAGTTAGCAATATAAATTAACTCTGAAATGCCGCTTTTGCCGAGATTTCATAAATGTGTTTTATTATGTTACAGAGCGGGCAGGTTTTTTTTTTAACCTTGGTATGGTAACCGGCTTGGGGAAGGGAAATTCTGTATTCAAACCTGTTAAACTCAACTTAAAAAAAAAATTGACCTTTTTACCTCATGCTCTTGCGGAAGGGCTGGGTATATATATATATATATATATATATATATATATATATATATATATATATATATCTCCGTGGTCTTAATATTACGAAGAAGCAAGATATGCAAAATTAAAGATATCTTCGCTTATCAAATTCAGCATTATTTAATTCAGTTTTATCATTAAAAAAAACAACAAAAAAACTTTATGGAGTCTCAGTGAAGTAATCAAATCAAATGAAACTTTCATTCACATTTAATAATTAGAATTTCATAATAATCTCCGTTATATAAAAAATTTGGATGATTTAAAAAAAAAAAAAAAATACCCGTCGGCTAGAATTCAGATCCCACAAAAGTTTATTTACAAACGGAACTGGAAATTTCCTTATTCTCGAGGTTAGAGCATTTCGAGAGGATTTTTTTTATTAAAGATTTTATATTATGTGTCATTTTTGATTGGTTATATATATATATATATATATATATATATATATATATATATATATATATATATATATATATATATGTGTGTGTGTGCTCAAAAACACCACTTGTTTTTGAAAAATCAAAGCTTACCTTGTTTTTAGGCCTTACCTTGCTGATTAAAATACCTTTTGTGGCCAAAACTTAGGGGTTCTTCTTAACTAGAGTATCAACTGTAAATGAGAATTTTAGTAATAGATTTTGTTCTTTAGCTGTATTCACCCAAATATGTTTCTTATAGCATGCTAAAAAAATGTTCTCGTTCAAAACCATAAGAATAAAGCAAAAGTCGGTAGCTTTTTCTTTTCTTAAAGTCTCGGTTAAAAAAAAAAAATAGACTAGTCAGTTTTCCACGCTGAAAGAAACAAGTCTTTCTTATAAACAAAGGAATATCTCAGATCTCGTTTAGAACTGTTATTTAAATGTAGGAGAAAGTGCGTGTATGCACATTACGGCAAGGTAAGCAAGGAGATAATCAGATAGGTAAGAACAAAACTGGAATATATAGATAGAGTAAGACATATAGGTAAATGAATCCAGTTAGATTAAAGTCAACAGAAAAAAAGGTTGATAAATAAATAGGACAATATTTTCCTAACCCAAATTGGGAGACTTTTTTCTGGCCACAATATAAGTTGATCGCCGGGTCCCGAAGTGTGTGTGGCGGGGGAGGAACTTCCCTCCGGGCACTATCTGCATAGCAGGGCTAAGTTTTATCGGGTAGCGCTAGAGGCAATCCTAAAAGGGAATGCCGAGGGGGTATCAAGATCTTTTTTCTTTTTTTTTTGACAGCAACACATGGGTCTTGTGTCGTGTATGAACTCACCCCGTTAAAATGACCTTGTGTCAAATCTGAACTTGTGGAAGTCAAATAGATTCTTTTTACCGACCACAATAAAAAAAAAAAATTTTTTTAAATTGTGACTTTTTTTTTTCCCTTTAAAGATTTTTTCCTTGCCAAAATTGTGACTTTTTTCGGCCACGAGGTTAACATTTGAACTACCGAAGTGAATGTGTCCATGTGTTCTTCAATGAGAAGATGATGGCAACGAAACCTTAATAAATCTAGCTTGTGGCATAAGAAAGAAAAAAAATTAAACAAGTTGTTTTTTTTTTAGGATTTTTTTTCTCCTAATTTTTTAAGAATTGAAGGAATTTTCTCTTTCCAACATAATTACTTGAATACACTGTTTTTACTTGCATTGCTACATTTTTTTCTAACACTGAAATATTTTTAGAATTTCTATTTTTTTATTTTCTTACTAGAAACCAAAAAAAAAAAAACCCTCAAGTAGGGTCGATTGAATCTTGAGTATAAAAAATCTCTTAATTAGATATATTGATACTTGAATTTGGTATATTTTCCATTGAATATATGAACTGCGCGCATTTAAACTAAAAATATTTGTACCATCACGGTGGGGCAAAGAATATACTGATTGAATTCTCTGTAAAGGGGGTAAGACCTCTTACACCCCGCAAAAAAGGGTGACAGGAGTATGACATTAAACTACGCCTGATGGTGAGACTACACTTCTGGAGATCTTGGGAGCGTAAAGTACTCTTTCATTGCAATTACCCCAAGGTCCACTCACTCATATATATCGATATAATATCTAAATAGATGTTTAAAAACTATTCTTGTTCTATAAAACCATACGCAAAAAGAAATTTAAAAGTTCTGTTAATACGAACGTAGACTGAAGGCGATTCCCTAACTTCTAGACATAAAATAACCCTCGACAGGTTGATATGCCGTTGAAATAAATCAATAACAAAAATGAAATTAGTATAACAGCATTAACAAAACAAACTTAAATGAAAAAATCCCTAAAAGTTCGTTTTTGAGAATCTTATTTGTTAAAAAAAAAAAAAAATAGGTTGATGATTTAATTTGCTGTAAGGCTAACGTTGCTGGTTCGTGAGA
>CAUZXS010002752.1:180000-192433 GCA_963585895.1 Sepioteuthis lessoniana
GAACGGGCTCCGGGGGTGGGCTACACTCAGTGCCTTCTAATTCCTAGTCGAGAGGTTGGTACGTCGACTAGAATACAAATGCATTTTCTTTTCATACGTAAGGTAATTCTAGACATCTAACTTTTCAGATATTCAATACATCCACAAAACTGTGACCTGAATATTGTAATTCTTTTGTTTTGTCTTTCTTTTGTGTGGAGGTGGGGTTCTTGATAAGGTTACCGTACACTAACAGTTATCGCCATCGTAAATGGAGCTGACGATCTGAGTTCAAAACCTGAAAGAAGCTGTTTGCATTTCATATAGCGCTAACACCTTTTGAGAAAGGCATGAATCCATCTATTCTCCATCAAGCTATGGGTAAATAGTAGGGCAGACTAGGCTATTTAATTTTTCTTATGCCAGCCTGTCTTGATGCAGGAAAACTCTGAATTTAAAATTGACATTGTGTCGCCTCCTGCTCGTGGGTAGGGGTTAGTAAATACAACTTTTAACTGTAAGGTCAAGCTCTCCTTAAAGTGGTCCGGATGAGGGGTGTAGAATACACCGACTGCATCTCTTCAGTGGGGAAGACTTACCCAACGAGTGTCCTGGTTATAACATTAAGCAATCTGATGGTGAGGCTCCAGCTTTGAAGACTGCTCCCAGGTCCACTCTGACCCAGTGTGGTAGCTCTTGATAGGGTCATATCTCTGAGTCAAATAGAACAAACAAATGACTGATGTTAAATTGTCAATGTTCTATAGCACTACGTGAAAACATTTAACGGTGTGCAAGAAAGAACTCGGGATCATTTGAAAATGTTACCAACAAAATATTTTTACAACTCATATTTGGCTGTAGAATACACCGACCGCATCTCTGCAGAGGGTTAAGACTCCCCTAACAAATGTCCTAAATATGACGCTAAACAATCTGATGGTGAAGTTCCAGTAATGCAGGCACTTTGGGAAATGCAGAGTACCTCTTCATTGCCATCACTCCCAGGTCCACTCTAGTCCAGAGTGGTAGCACCTGATAGGGCCTTATCTATGGGTTAAATAGAACTAACTGCATACTTATCCTAAACTGAATTGTTTGAATTAGAACTGTTTGACTAAACTGAATAGCTTGAAATAGAAATTTTTTTGACAATTAAACTGTGTTCTCATGCTAAACTGAATTATTTGAAATAGAACTGTTTATTTTTATAAAAATGGATTTGGCGTTAAAAAACCTGCAAAGGTAGATATGCCATAAAACCCAACAACAAATCATATATGGCCGTAGAATACACCGACAGTATCTCTGCAGAGGGATAAGACTCCCCCAACGAGTGTCCTGGATATGACACTAAACAATCTGATGGTGAGGTTCCAGTAATGCTGGAGCTTCTAGGAAAGCGGAGTACCTCTTTATTGCTATCGTTCCCAGGTCCACTCTGGTCGTACCTGATAGGGTCCTACCTATCAGTCATATAGAACTAAACAGTGTACTTATGCAACACTGAATTGTTTGAAATAGAACTGTTTATATGGATAAAAATTGGCTCAGCATTAAATAACCTTCGGGGGGTGTCCTCGTGGTGTAATGGTTAAAGCGATGGACTGCGGAATCGTAGTAAGCGAGTTCGTACTCCCGTCGCGCGATTACGTTCACTTTCGGGCAAATACCCTTGGGAAAGGTATGAACCCCCTTATCCTCCCAGCTATGGGTTAAATAGCACCACTACTGTTCTTCTAAGAGAATAGCTTTCGCATTAAATAACCTACAAAGGTTGATATACCATTAAACCAAACCAAACTTAAATTACCTTCGATCGTTGATATGCCATAAAACCAAACCAAATTACACGTTCTTACATATACGTTTATAGGTCTACGAACTTTGACACTCGTTATAGATGGTACCCAATTTCAGGCGCTTACAAAGATTACATTGATACGGAAACAGAAGTGCAGTTTATATACAATAAGCGAGAATAATTACCCTAGATTTATTCGTGTATAAGTCGAATTTGGGGGGTTTAATTTTGTAGATAAAATTTGGCATCTGTCTATGAATAATAATTTTGCAAACGTAAACGGAAGGACTAAGAACAGCCGTTGGCTTCTAGAAAAGAATTCCTTAAATTGCTGATTTCTTAGCAATAAATCAAGGGTCGACCTGTACATGAGATCGACTCGGCTACCAGGATTTACTCTAATGAGGTTTGACTAAAGGACATTTATTTTGAGAGTACAAAACAGGGCTGGAATTTGAGACAGATATAAAGATGGTAATCGAGAAAGATATTAAGATGGGGCGATTTGGAGAGAGAGAGAGGGAAGAAGGAAACATAGATGAAGCGAACGACAAATAACACGCGTGCGTGTATGTGTGTATGTATATATATATATATATATATATATATATAATCACACAATCTTAACTTACATAATTTTGTAGTAAAATTCGTGAAACGAAATAAGTTAATAGAATCCAAGTTTTTTTCCTTTTGTTTATTATCAACATCATTATTATTATTTCACTGCTTATGAGTTTTTTTATACCAACTTTTGCTGGTGTTTTCACTGGTGTGTGGGTGATGGCAAGTCCAGGACTCAATATTTTGTCCGATCTTAATAAAGTTATAGCCAGGATGGTCTCCACTCGTCCTCTGATCTCTACATCTTCCAGTCCCTTTACCAAACCTTGGAAGATTGTCCCGAACGCTTCTTCTTCTTCTTCTTCTTCTTCTTCTTCTTCTTCTTCTTATTATTATTATTATTATTATTATTATTATTATTATTATTATTATTCACTCATTAGAGCTTTTCACATCAGCGTTAGCCGATGCTTTTTCACTGGAGTCTGAGTGACAACAAGTCTCCAGGACTCTTCTTAGTATTCTCGCCGTTCTCAATAATGCTGTCTTTTGGATGGTCTCCACCCGTCTGCCAACTTCCAAGTCCTCTAGTCCCTTTAGTAATCCTTAAGTTACTGTTCCAAACGCACCAATTACAATTGGTATAATTGTCACCTGCATGTTCCACAGTTTTTCAATTCCCTAGCAAGGTCGATCTACTTATCTCTCTTTTCACATTCTTTCAGTTTTATTCTGTGGTCAGCCGGGACAGCAAAGTCGACTATTTTGCAAGTTTTTGTTGATTATTATTAAGTCTGATCTTCCGGCCGGGATTAGGTGATCCGCGTGTATGTTTAAGTCCCATAGGAGTTTATGCGTGGCATTTTCTAGGACAGGTGCTGGGTTGTGCATATACCATTTGTTAGTATGGTCGAATTTAAATTTCTTAAACATTTCCCAGTGAATCACCTTGCCGACCCAGTCGTGTCTAGTCTTATATACCTTCTGTGCCAATTTGCTGCATTCGCGTATTATGATTGATGGTTTCATCTCTATCACCACATCGCCTGCATTTGCTATTTTGTAGAGTCTTATCTATTCTCGCTTTGATATGATTGGTTCTTAGGGCGCTATCTTGTGCTGCTATTAGGAGAGATTCTGTTTCTCTCTTCATCATCATCATGTCGTGCTGGTAGCACAGATATCCCTGACCCTCTCTCGCCACTTTTCGCTATCGTTCATCGCCTTTGGCAGGTCTTCTGGACTACATCCCGTATCCTCACATAGTTGCTGAATATATGTTCGTGATGGTACAATTTACCAACCCCTCCGCTCGGGTAGGATATGACACAAGGTCAATTTTTAAGCGGAGTTTAACAGGTTTGAATTCAGAGTTTTCCTTCTCCTAGACTAGTTGCCTAACCAAGGCTGAAGAACCTAGTCTGTCCTACTATTTACCCATAGCTGGAGGGACAATAATTGGATTCATACCTTTCCCAAGGGTATTAGTGCAATGTGAAATGCAATCGGTCTCGTCCAGGATTTGAACTCGTATCGCCGCGTTCATTTCCTACGGCGATAACGACTACACCACGGGCACCTCGTATATATTCGTGATGGTCGTCCTGCTTTTGCTCGACCATATGTGGGGGTTCATAAGAGTACATCACTTATGAGCTCGTCCCTGCTTCTACAGCAGTGTCCTGCATGTCTGGCTCGTCTAACTTGAATAGTTTTCGTGATAGGGGGCAGGGGGCTGTACAGTTGGTGTCTCGTAGGGTGTTGCCGCCAGGACTTGTTCAAGATTTCTCGCAGCATTCTTGTGTAATTGCCGTCTAGCTTCTTCTCCAGCCGTTTTGTTAGAGTCCATGTAGTGCATCCATATAACAGTATCGATGCGACCACTGCCTGGAAGAAACTGCGTTTCATTTTATCGGTTAGGTCTGATTTCCATATAATCGACAGCCTATTGATAGCTGTCCATGCCTTTGTTAACCTCGTGTCGATGTCCTTTTCGGTTGATGAGACGCTGCCTCCTAGGTAAGAGAATTTGTCTACTAGTTTAAGAGGGGTCCCGTCTAGAGTGGAGATGTCACCCGTTTGATTATAGCACATATATTCCGTTTTGTGTACATTAACATAGAGGCCTATGCCTGCGGCTGCTCGTTCCAAACTATGCAGTAGTGTTTCGGCTTGGTTAGGGGTATTTGCCAGTATCGCTATGTCATCGGCGTAGTCGGCGTCGGTAATTGTTTTGGCGGGGTACCTTCTGCTTCTTTTCTTTGTCAGCTCGAAGCCGTTCTCTCTAATTTTATCAATCGATGTTCTTAGTACGTAGTTTAGACAAATGATAAAGAGGAATGGAACTAGCGTATCCCCTTGTAGTACTCCTGCTACAATGTCGAAGTATTCTGTCTCCATCTGGTGATCATACTTTTACTTTGATGTTTCTATAGAGAATCGTTATTGCTGCTACGGTTTCTTTAGGTAGGCCGTATGCTAGTAGGATTTGTTCCATCTTTCCTCTTTCTCTTAAAGTTTCCTTTTCTTAGCTATGTCTAAGTTTTGTCGCGTGAGATTTCTTAGCCATGTCCAATTATTATTATTATTATTATTATTATTATTATTATTATTATTATTATTATTATCTAATTATAATATTATAATAATATTCAGCTTTACTTTTGTTTTTTTTAAATTCCTCATCAGGCCTTAAGCTAAGACCTAGGATGAGAAACGTAGAGATTGGATACATTCTATGTATTCATGTTTTGTCTCTTTAAGCAGGGAGAGGGCGGCGCGGGGCGGGGCGGTGTCCTCGTGGTGTAATGGTTAAAGAGCTGGACTGCTGAATCGTAGTAAGCGAGTTTGAAATCCAATCGCGCTATTACGTTCACTTTCGGGCAAATACTCTAGGGAAAGGTATGAACCCCCTTATCCTCACAGCTATAGGTTAAATAGTACCACTACTGCTCTTCTTGAAGGATGGCTCTGACATTAAATTATCCACGCAGGTTGATATGCCTTTAAACAAAGAAACTAAACCAAACCAAAGGCTCTTTTAGTAGATATTTTTCAGTCACGTCGGTAGAACACTCTTAAAGTGATGAACGTTTCCGAAAAGCGCAATTATTTTTTGATTTAATATCAACTGTATATTATTAATGAGTTTATCTCTCCCTTTCTTGTTCATATACTGGGCTCCCTCTACTACTGGCACTACTGGTAGTTTTAAGGTACAACATTTTCCATTTTTTTCTTTTTCAAATCATATTACGAGGATCATTAAATAAGTTTCCAGACTTTTTTCGTATGGGCACTTTTATTGATAGTACACACATGAAACTCTAGTCCCCTTCCAAGTAATCTCCTCTAGCAGCAATGCACGTGTTATACCGTTCCGACAACTTCTGCAAGGCCCCATGGAAGTCCTCTTGTGTGAGCGTGTCAATGACCTTCGTCATAGCCTCTTTCATCTCCTCCATTGTCTCATAACAACAGCCCCCTAAGTTTTTCCTTGAGCTTAGGGAATAAGCAAAAGACACAGGGAGCAAGGTCTGGACTATAGGGAGGGTGACAAAGTGTCTTGATGTCCATCTTGGTCAAATAGTCTGTGACAAGGATGGGGTTGTGGACTGGTGCATTGTCCTGGCGGAAATGCCACTGACCCGATTTGAAGAGTTCTGGCCTCTTCCCTAGGAATCTCTTCCCGAACTCCCTTAAAACCTCAACGTAGTAACCCTATCCCTTTGGCCAATCAACTCTGGTCTATTGACGTCCTAACTCTTCCCACACCTCTCATTATCCCTCACAGACTCCCTGCCTTCCTTGAATCTCTTATGCCACTAAAAAACTGATGCTCGATTCATGCAAGATGCTCCCAAAGCAGTCTGAAGCATTCCATACGTTTCTGTGGCATTTTTTTCCAAGTTTAAAACAGAATTTTATTGCATATCGTTATTCTAAAGTGTCAGATTGCATTTTTGAAAATCACCAGCTGTGACAATCAGGCTTTAGTAGTGTGTATTCCAATTGCTGCTGTAGCTGTTCATTTGAAGCTGAAATCCTAAAAATTGGTCAGTCATCTCATAAGATGTATAGCAATAACCTACTGAATTTTCAAGAGTCTACGAAAAATTTTAATTCTCGTACAAAAAAGTCTGGAAACTTATTGAATGCACCTTGTATCTGTGAGTTCATGAACGTGTAACTACTTATTTATTTCATAACACGCTATATCTAATTTTCAAATGGGGGACGTCCTTTTAGAAACATGAAATTAAGCTGATAATTGTGAGTAACACCAAGAGTAGCTACATATTCTAATAGGCTCTAACGAGAATAATGTATTTTCCCCCCTAAATATTACTTTAAGTGCCCCACGGCCGTGTGTTGTCAGATACTGTATATAGCACTCTTAAGATATAATTAAGTTGTATGCGTGTGTTTGTGTGTGTGTGTGTTAGCACCAGAGTCACAATGCGTAAGCCCAGTATATTAATCATCATTCCCCCCTCCAAGCACCATACCAAGAAGTCCCTAGTCAATATGAAAATTGACCCACGGGATTGTATATGAGTGCGTCACTTGCCCTGCGAGAAGATAAACAAACCTGTTATCTACATATTTTCTTCACATGGGTGCATCTTCAAAACAGGCGGTAGTTTCTATTATTAATTCTTATGACGGACATTTCTTATTGCTTAATTTTTGTTGCTTCTTGCCACAACTCTTAGTTCTGTGGAAGGAGCATAGGAGGTTGACTTTCAATGAAAGCGTATTGCTCGTGGAAGAATATTAAGGTGAAAAAAATACCCGACAGAAAGAAAATGAAACATTTCTGTAAAAAATTTCAAGTTATATATTTTGCTTTTCCAGAGGAAAAAAACGCAGAAAAGCAACCGTGTGTGTGTGTGTGTGTGTGTGTGTGTGTGTGTGTGTGTGTGTGTGTGTGTGTGTACGGCTTGAAACTTGTGGTCGCAGACAAGCAACCATGCTATTAGATATATATAAAAACTAAGACAATTTATTTATCATTATATTATATCTCTATCACAGATATTTAGTTTTCTCTAATTTATACCGCATTTGGTCTGCCACAAACCAATCAAGTGAGATAGTGACAACCAACACTGTAACACACACACACACACACACACACACACACACACACACACACACACACACACACACACACCTCTCTCTCTCTCTTTTATACATATATATATATATATATATATATATATGAGAGAGAGTAAACAATTTTTATAGTTTTTTCATGTCTTTCAAGATTTCTAACACACAAATCTTGAAAAACATGAAAAAACTCAATAAAAATAGTTTAAAATACTTTATATTTAACAAAACATGTTAAAATTTAAAAAAAGGCTCAAATACAGCTTTATATATATATATATATATATATATATATATATATATATATATAATGTAATTTACCGAACTTCAGAGGTTTTGATACAAGCTCACCAGGAGATCGGGCGCGTGAAACAAGGAAGTGAGTTTATACGGGGTTTTATTGTACTTTTACAGTTGAAATATCGTGCGTATATATATATATATATATATATATATATATATATAAGTAAAGTTGGCGACTGCAGTCGAGGTCAACCAGAAGGCTCCCTTTTCAATAGCTATTACACCAAGGTGTAGGAGAGGGCACTACTCCTCTCCCAGGATTGCTCCTCTTTACCCTTGATACGTACCTTGTATTGCTGAGTGTTAAACAAGAAGTTATCAAGTACCATTTTTAAAGTCATTGGTATGACGCGACACGGATTGAACCCAGGTCTTCTGTACCAATTGGCGAACACTCTACCACTTGGCCAATAAACCGGTTTATATATATATATAACTTAACCAAACGAAAAGTTACTGCTTGTAAATTCCGTTTTGTTTGAATTCTGCATTCAGAGATATACGTGAGGATAACTAAAACAGAAACACACGCATATATATATATATATATATATATATATATATATATCTGAATTCAAACACACGCACATTTATTTATATATATATATATATATATATATATATATATATATATATAAAATGTGCGTGTGTTTCTGTTTTAGTTATCCTCACGTATATCTTTGAATGCAGAATTCAAACAAAACGGAATTTACTAGCAGTAACCTTTCGTTTGGTTAAGTTAGTGATTTTGTCAAGGGTCGACTTATACACGAGTTATAATTTTGTAAGCTTTAATACAAATATAATAGGAAGGAGTGTCTCTTGTCTTTCTTAAATTAATGATTTTGTCAGGGGTCGATATATATACTAAAGTTCATTTTATGCATGTGTATTTTCAGCGTGTGTACGTGTGTGCGTAATAGCAGTAACTATAGCCATGTAGCGCATATATATATATATAGTTGCGTACAATGAATAAGCATTTTTTTTATTTTAAGTAAAATAATTTTATTTTGAGAATTTTTTTCCATAAATGTTAACTGAATGATTTGAAATTGGTTTAAAGGAAAAGATTATTTCAATCTCACAAAAGTATTTGTTTTTAAGCTACTCAAAATGGTTGCAAATCGAAGTGTCCTTGGCATGAATAGATCTCTTGTCAAATGTTTGTATTGAAAAGAGCAAACAATGTGAAATTTACTTAAGAATGTGTGATGTTTACGAAGAAGTAAGTTTTAGTAAAAAAATTAAAATAAAAAAAACTTCACCAATGGGCCAAACATGGCTTTGTCACTTCAAGTCTGAGTCGAAATTACATCATGTTTCTACTCCATATATTGACTCTTCTGTAAGGAAAAAGTTCCAGGCGCAGCAATCAATAAAAAAGGTTATGCTAACAATCTGTTGATTTCCTTGAAAAAGGTGTGACTGTAAACAGAGCTTCCTATTAGCAACTTCTTCGACAAAATTCACCCTACTTATTGAATGACCGTGACATTTTAATTGATGACAGCCATTTTTACCACCAAAATTACGACCCAAACATCCTGATTAAGCCCTAATTCAACTTGTGAAAAATATACAAGATGCGTAAGATGGTTTGGTAATAAGACATCTGCACATTGTTGGATTATAGTGACATACACTTGAACAACACTTACGCCACTCTTTTGGGCTACGTCGTGACAGATCAGTAACAAGCATAGCAAGATTACTGGTGGCTATGTAAACTGCAGGTTTTATTTCAGAGTATCTTCTCTTAGACTTTTCTCGTTAAAGGATTATAGTGACATAGGCTTGTACGACACTAATGTCATTCTCTGGGTCTTCATAGTGACAGCACAGTGACAAGCACAGCAAGATAACTGGTGACTATACAAACTGCAGATTTTATTTCAGGGTATCTTAGTTTTTTTTCTATTCAAAAGATTATAGTGACATACGCTTGTATGACACTTAAGCCATTCACTGGGTCTTCATAGTGACAGTCCAGTGACAAGCACAAGATAACTGGTGCCTATACAAACTGCAGGTTTTATTTCAGGGTATCTTTTCTTAGTTTAGTGGAGGTGCCCGTGGTGTGGTCGTTATCGTCGTAGGAAATGGACACGGCGACACGAGTTCAAATCCTGGACGAGACTGATTGCATTTCACATAGCACTAATACCCTTGGGGAAGGTATGAATCCAATTATTCTCCCTCCAGCTATGGGTAAATAGTAGGACAGACTAGGTTCTTCAGCCTTGGTTAGGCAACTAGTCTAGGAGAAGGAAAACTCCGAATTCAAACCTGTTAAACTCCGCTTAAAAATTGACCTTGTGTCATATCCTACCCGAGCGGAGGGGTTGGTAAATTGTATCTTTTCTTAGTTTTTTTTCTATTCAAAGGATTATAGTGACGTACGCTTGTATGACACTTATGCCACCCTCTGGGTCTTCATAGTGACAGCCCAGTGACAAGCTTAGCAAGATAACTGGTGACAATGTAAACTGCAGGTTTTATTTCAGAGTTTCTTCTTTTAGACTTCTATCGAAGGAGATCTACAAGTAGGCAGAGGCTAGAGTTCCTTCCACAATTTTGATTTTTGAGTTAACTTCGAGAAAGGTTGCCTTCACCAGGGCTTTATCGTTAGTTTGGATATCTTTCTATTTCTATCTTGTACACTAATATGCGTATGTAATGCACTACTTAGATGCTAACTAAACGGCTGGAGAAGAAGCTAGACGGAAATTACACAAGAATGTTGCGAGCAATACTGAATAAGTCATGGAGGAAACAACCAACAAAGCGCCAACTATACGGCCACCTGCCTCCCATCACGAAAACTATCCAAGCTAGACGAACCAGACATGCAGGACACTGCTGGAGAAGCAAGGATGAGCTCATAAGTGATGTACTCCTAAGGACCCCTGCATATGACCAAGCCAAAGGAGGACGACCAGCTCGAACATAAATACAGCAGCTATGTGAGGATACGGGATGTAGCCCCGAAGACCTGCTAGTGGCGATGAACGATAGGGAGGAAGTGGCGAGAGAGGGTCAGGGATATCCGTGCTAGCGGCACGACATGATGATGATGAAGTGAATACACTAATACTATACAAAGACAGATATTATCATAATTATTTATACAGAAATAAAAGCATTGCAACATGCACGAATACTACCCACTATCCGACGAGGGTGAGGGGAGTCTCCGTGAAGTAGTGGTTAACAAGCTAGACTATGACATTGGTTTAAATCAGTTCAAACTCCAGTTGCGCCATTGCGTTCACTTTCGGACAAATATTCTTGTGAAAGGCATGAACCCCTTATCCTTCCCGCCATATGTTAAATAGTATCACTACAATATTTCTACCGGAACCCATTTGCCTGCATATGTGTCTGAGAAAGTGTTTGTTTAAACAACGATTTTTCATAAATGCTAATCAGACTGTAAAAGTTTTTTTAATCTCAAAGTCGTTATCAGTTTCGGCTTAAACGAATTAGTCTGTCAAGGGTCGACTTATACACGAGTAGTAATCTTGTAAAGTTGAAATTCAAATATAATGGAAAGTATTGTTTGCAAGTATTACTTTCAAAAACTAATTTTGTAATGGCCAGCTGAGTCTGTAGAATACACCGACTGCTTTTCTGCATAGCGGTAAGACCCCCCAGCAATACGTGTCCTGGATATGACTCTAAACAATCTGATGGTGAGGTTCCAGTAATGCTGGAGCTTTTAGGAAAGCGGAGTACCTCTTTATTGCTATCGCTCACAGGTCCACTCTGGTCCAGAGTGGTAGTACCTGATAGGGTCCTACCTATCAGTCAAATAGAACTAAACAGTGTACTTTATGCAACACTGAATTGTTTGAAATAGAACTGTTTTGAGATTTAACTGTTTCTCAACAAAAACGGTTCGTATACTAAACTGAATTGTTTGAAATTTGATTCGGCGTTAAATCAGCCGAAAAGGGTTGATATAACGTAAAACAAAACAACCAATCAACCAAAACATTATTTCCTGGCCATACATCAAGGGTCGACTTACACAAGAGGACTTGGAGTACCTCTAAGCTTGATTAAATTATTTTTTCTTGGATCAAGTGATGCAATAAGTCGATTTATGTACGAATATTTATACACAGGAAACTCCCGCGCAAAAGAATGTCTTTACTTAGCGCAGAATTTTTTTTTTTCTTAACATAATCAATAAAAGTTAACCATAAAAAAAAACGATAGTTCCTAACGACATTTAATAAAACATTTATATGCAATGTAAAATTATGTATTTTAAACAATTTTAAAGATGTAATCTTTACGGTTTTCGAATTTTACATGAGAAAGCGACATTCGAATCACAAAGAAAGGCTGACTTAAATCAATGATCTCTGTCAAGGGTTCATCTCTGGAAAAGGTTGCCTGATGAAAGAGTATCTTCACTGTGTGTAGTAGCAGTAAGAGTAACTATAGCCATATAACTCTTGTTTGGGAGACTACAGGACGATAACAGAGCACACAAAAATGCATTTACAGCGTGCCATATATTTCACCTGAATAAAAATGCAAACACAGCAAAGGAACAAACACACGCACTCAGATACAATATATATATATATTGAAACTACATCGTATAAATGTCTGTATATATATAAATATATATATATATATATATGTGTGTGTGTG
>CAUZXS010002753.1:0-12500 GCA_963585895.1 Sepioteuthis lessoniana
ACAGGGATAAAGTCAGCGTATTTTAAAACCCATCGACCGAGTTGTTTCCACAAAAAGCTATCAATATAATCACTATAATCAATATAATCAATACGACATTTAGATATAAAATACAATCAGATTTTATATAAAACTATAGATTTCGTTTTGTGAACTAAGTAGCTTTTATAAGTAAATTTAGATTTATCTTATTCTTTTGAAAAATAAATGGTAACTTTTTATGTATCTGCTTCCATTTACAATTAGCCTAACAGTACCGGTTTGTAAGAAGGTCAAAGTTGATAATAGCACTATCAAAGCCGACGATAATTATAAAAGCTATCCACAAAATAATCTCATTAATAATAATAATAATAATAATAATAATAATAATAATAATAATAAGGAAAGTGAAAAGAGAGATAGATACCAAGACCTTGCTAGAGAATTAAAAAAACTTTGGAACTGGAAAATGACGGTGATACCAATTGTATCGTTACAGTCACCAAAGGATTGATACAGAGACTGGAAGATTTGGAAATAAGAGGACGAGTGGAGACCATCTAAACTACAGGCATTGTTGAGATCGGTCTAACATTTATAATTCTATTTAATATCAATCATTTGTTTGTACACAGTAAAGTGGTTACAAGTATTGCTATTTAACTCTAATTATTCTATTTAAGTATGAGTCATGGCAATCTTTCGATGACTGTTTTATTCTCATCTATAGAAGCCGCTCTAAAAGATGAGTAGCAGCAGTTCCCCGATCGAACGATTTGATCCTGGCCGTTGACCCGTGGGGTTCGTCCGCCCAGCACCTGGTTAGGTATGTTGTTGGGTTCGTCTGCCTTTACGTTCACCACGCTGCTTCCCATGGCTTCAAAATTAGACTAACCAGACATGCAGAATACTGGTAAAGAAATAAAGACGAAGTCTTAAGCGATGTACTCCTGTACTGCAATTGAGGAGTGTGGAGTACCCATTTATGGCCATTATTCCCAGGTTCATGCCTACCCGGAGTCATAGTAATTGTTAGGGTCTCACGCATGGGTCAAATAGATCTTTTAAAAAGTATTCAATCGGGAAACTTGTAAAAAATCCAAAGAATGAATATCACTGAAAATGTAAACATGAATGAACAACGAATGCGATTCCCTAACCTTTAGTCCTAGAATAACTCTTGACAAATAGACATGCCGTTAAACTCTTGATATTTCTTTTCATGTCCTCCACGTCCTCAGTTTTCTTACCCTCCAGATGAATTTTCTGTTGAGGAAACAAAAAGCCGCATGAAGTTGACTGAATATGGAGAGTTCTGCCCTTGCGCAATCCTGTTGATGGTTTGGTTTCTTTGTTTAATGGCATATCAACCTTTGTAGGTTATTCAATTCCAAAGCCATTCTCCTAGAAGAACAGTAGTGGTACTATTTAACACGTAGCTAGGAGGATAAGGTGGTTCATACCTTTCCCAAGGGTATTTGCCCGAAAGTGAACGTAATAGCGCGACTGGAGTACGAACTCGCTTACTATGATTCCGCTGTCCATCGTTTTAACCATTACACCACGAGGACCCCTACCAATCATTTTGAGCGACTAACTTTATGATCTAATAAAAATTGACATTGACTCGTCTAGACGTCTATATATCACTTTATTATATAAAATGCTCAGATATTTTCATTTGAATTTAAAATTAAATGAAAAAAATAGTTTCAGGATACGTATCGCGTTGAAGTCAATATTAGCTGTTAAATTCTAATTAGAATAAGATTATTTGTCTGAAACAATATTGTGGAATAATGAAAATGACTCATCTCAGAAATTCGGGCAACGTTTATATATTGTTTTGTTTGGCTTCCCATGAGAATCTTGCAAGAGACCAAACTGATTTGCGATCGTGGGGAACAAACAAACAAACAAATAAACAAATAAACAAACAAATAAACAAACACGTAAGAATTATGGCTAGTAAAAGTAAAATAAGAGAAATGGAAGGGAAACTCTTGTGTTTATGAACCAGAGAAAGATAATCGGATAAATAAGAATATACTAGCTGAAGTATCCGTTATCGCTGGGTACACGGATTTCATATTTTAGACAATGTCTATTTTACAATCTTTGCTGTCAATAAAAGATTTGCAAAAAAAAACAAAACAAAACAAAACAAAAAAAAAAAAACAACAACAAAAAACAAACGAAAAACAACCTCCGTAAAAAAGATAATTGTTATTTTAAAAGATCAATTGATGTAACAAAAATAGATTTATTAATGATATCTTAAATTATTTTATGAAGTAAATATATATATATATATATATATATATATATATATATATATATAAATATATATATATATATATAAATATATATATATATATATATATATATATTATAACAGTGTTGGTTTTCATTAAATCACTTTGTGGGTTTGTGTCGAACCAAGTGTAATATAATATGGAGAGTGCTCAATATTATATATATATATATATATATATATATATATATATATATATACTACCAATCAAAAGTTTGGGAAAGGCATGAACCCCTCTCAGCTATGGGTTAAATAGTACCACTACTGTTCTTCTAGGAGAATAGCTTTAGCATTAAATGAACTACAAAGGTTGATATGCCTTTAACTAAAGAAACCAAACCAAACCAAAAGTTTGGAACCACGTTGATCTTTTTCTCTGGATTGAAAAAAGAATGAAGTTAATAGATTAATAAAGTTTCATGTTTTTATTGAAGTAAATTTACTTTTTCTGTTTACATTCAATTATGGAATAATCTTAATCAAATTGTGCAACAATCTGAATCAAAATGAATATAAAATAATCTTGATAATAATCAAAGCAGATTTACATTATCTTTTCATCAAAGAATCCATCGTGAGCATTTATTACAGCAAAGGAAATTCTTAGCATCCTTTCTCGTAATTTGTAAAACATATATTAGTGGAAGTGATTCCAAAGCAGTCTATAAATGTATAAACAACTCCCGTTTATTCTTAAGCTTCGAACTTCACGATCAATTGCAAAATTGGCTTTTATTATGAACTTAAAGAAACAATTTACAGAGGTCCTAAATGTTTAGTTTTGTTGGGTTTTATGGCATATCGATTCTGTTTCTACATCTATCTATCTATCTATATATATATATATGAAGACCTACGTGAATAGTGTACTAAGAATGACTGGTCAACAGACATATTTTCTCTTCAGATTGGATGTCGAGGTTTTATTTCGAACGCAACCTCAACATTTTTTTTTTTACCAAAATCGGACTTACACCAGCAAAGAAGAGGGAATATATAAAAAGGATCCAAAACAAGACTGTAACTGCATCTGAACGGATATGGCATTCGTACAGATTAAACACCATCCAATAAAATCTGGTAGTATTGTGAAATACGGCTGGGGCGCCCTGGGTTAGTGGTAATGATGCTTCGGCCCCGAAACCATGCCTGAACCCTGGGTCATCATCTGATGAAGACTTTACTGGAAGCAAGACTGTTTCTTTGGCAGCAGTTTTTGTATGTAATTTTTTTTAAATATCAAATATATATGATTTGTAAACACATTTTGTAAGATAACGTTTTCAAACGGCCTGATCTCATTTTTTTTTGCACACTATAGCTTAAGTTTAGCTATAAAGTAGTATAGCAATGTTATAATTCTATTCAATATCAATCATTATTTTGCACACAATAAAGTGGATACAATTATTGATATTCAGCACTAATTATTCTATTCAACAACTAATTCTTTTGCTCATAGTTAAATAGTTCCAAAGAGTGGTCAGTGTTACTGACAATTCAACGAAACATCAGTCAATTGTTTACACACAGATAAATGATCAAACAGTTCTTTTTCAAACAATTCAATTTATCGTAAGTCTTTTGTTTATTCTCTATTTGAATTTCAAACAGTTCTATTTGACCTATTGATAAAACCCTATCAGAATGGACCTAGGAGCAATGACAATGAAGGAGTATTCCGCATTCCCCAAAGCTCCAGCATTACTTGAGCCTCACCATCTGATGGTTTAGTGTCATATCCAGAGCATTCGTTGAGGAAGGAGTTTTACTCCTCAGCAGAGACGCATTCAGTGTATTCTAAAGCACCAACCGACTGGGCGACCCAAACCTTTGTTTGCTAGTGTGTGTATAGTTGGTAATCTTTCGGTGACTTTTTTTTTCACATTCATAGACACCACCCCTATAAATGAGTAGTAATAGTTTCCTGAGGGAACTATATATCCTGGCCGTTGACCAATGAGGTTCCTTTGCCCAGCATCTGGTGAAAGCGCTGTTGATTCACCTTAGGATTCATCTGCCAAACTTCACATTAACCATGCTGCATCCTATGATTTCCATTACTATAAGCTTGTATAGTTCGTATATAACTCTCCTTCTTTAGAAACTGTTATTCAGTGACAAGCCAGGGCAGAGTTTAAACAATCTGTTTTTATTATCACAGAGTAATAAAACACCTTCGGTGTTATGCTTGTTGGATTTTAATAAGGAGAGTTTTCCTACTCAGAAAAGGAAGAAATGTATTATACTTACGCTTTAAAATTTCTCGATTTTAACTTGTTTAATTACAATATCCATTTTTATCTTTATGAGGCTCTATGGATTAATCTTATTACTTTTCATTATTAATTAATTTTCTCTTTTTGTTGTTTCTTGTCCTCTTTTCCTTTCTGATATCACACAATATTTTAATAGTTACACAAATAATTTTAGTATGATAAACTTTTCTGCTTTTTTCAGCGCCGTTATCATTTTTGATAGTACACCATAGTTAAATACTCACGGAAAAAAAAATTCAGAGAAATGGCTTACTCAAGAATTGACTTCTGAATATTCGTGCGTTCTACTCCTTAGTTCTAGGATTTTCCATGGCAGCAGTATTTCGTTTACTGAAACCGATGTCAAGATATGCATCGGGAAGGCGTGGACCGCTACTGATAGGTTGTCGATGCTAAGGAACTCTGACCTCTCTGATTAAATAAAAAAAGAATTTTTCACAACCCGTGGCTGTATCATTACAACTGTATAGATGCACCACCTGTACTCTAAAGATGATCATGACGTAAAATCTAGATGGGAGCTACACAAGAATGCTACGGACTGTTTTGGACAAATTCTTTTGGCAGCAACCGACGAAAAAGCAATTGTACGGCCACTTTAGTCCTATCGCACAAACCACCTAAGTAGAACGAACTAGACATGCTTTTATATGGACATACCAGCAAAAACTTTTATATGGCCGACCAGCAAAAACTTTTATATGGCCGACCAGCAAAAACTTATGTACATTAGCTCTGTGCAGATGCAGTTTAGAGGATTTCCAGAAGAGACGATAGAGAGAGATTGTGTATGAGTGTGTGTGTGAGAGAGAGAGAGAGAGAGAGAGAGAGAGAGAGAGAGAGAGAAAGAGAGAGAGTCTGGGAACTTCGTGCTATGAGCATCACCTGATATATATATATATGTATATATATATATATATATATATAAATTGTCATTCACTGACTGTTTCGTTGTACCATAACTTATACGTGTGGCAAGACACGCGAGATGCTTCTAGCTGGAATCGAGACCCAGCTGATTTTACGCCAGTCGCCTAGCTTGCCATTGTCATCATCCGTGTAAGCGACGGAATTTTTATATATATTTACACGTTAACGGTCACTGGCATACTCAGTTCATGCGAAGAGCTGTACATTTGCGTGTAAGTGGCAACTGGTAATTTCCCGCTCAAGTACACAACCCTATATATATATATATATATATATATATATATATTGAAGTAAATAATGGAAGTGAATCCGACAGTATGTTGAAAATAGAAAAACAAAGTAATCCAAAAGTGTTGAATTTATTACGAAGGGGATTCAACGTTAAAACGTTTCGGTTTTAGTAATGAAACAAGTGTTGATACGACAACGATTTCAACCCTTGTTTAACCATCTTAAAGTCCTGATGAAGGTTTACTAAAACCGAAACGTTTTAACGCTGTCTCTCCTTTGTAATGAATTCATCACTTTTGGATTCGTTTTTCTATTGTTTTCGGTTGTTCGGCAAATGTCAGATAATTGTATAAACTTTAGATTCTGTTCAAGCGTGTTATTTTAATGGTAAGTAAAGTAAAGTTGTCTCCCTTAAGTCGAGGGTGACCCGAAGGCTCCTTTTTCAATAGCTACTACACCGAAGTGTAAGGGAGGGTGCTTGATCTTTACCATATAATGCTGAGTGTTAAGCAAGGCGGCATCAAGTACTATTTTTTGAGTCTTTGGTATGACTCGACCTGGGACTGAATTCCGGTCTCCCGAACTATTGGCGAACACTCTCTTCATTAGGCCAATGGTCTAACATTTTAATAGTAGTTATATAAAAAATTCACATTTCTAAGGATTAAAATGTTTTTTGTTTTGTTAATTTTCTCTAACTTCTTTCAGAATTTGATTTTGAAAGTTATATACCTCTAATCATAAATATGAAAAAAAGAAGGGATGTGTTATATTCATCTATTCATTTTTTTGCATGAGTTCAACCTTGGTCATTATACTTCTCTAACAGCTGCTCGTATCAACGAAGCATAGTGTGAAGGATTCACTTCTGACTGGACGGTTTAGGGTTGGTTTTCAGATGTTCTACAGTGGGAATACGAATATTGAATGTCAAAAGGATAGAGATGCATATTCTATCTTTGTAGAAGAACAGTAAAGGTACTATTTAACCCATACCTGGGAGGATAAGGGGGATTCATACCTTTCCCAAGGGTATTAGTCCAAAAGTGAACGCAACAGTATGAATGAAGTCCTTCACTTTATATATATATATATATATATATATATATATATTCTTGTGTAATTGCCGTCAAGCTTCTTCTCCAGCCGTTTATTTCCTGGCGGCAACACCCCACAAGGCACCAACTATACGGCCACCTGCCTCCCATCACGAAAACTATACAGGTTAGACGAATCAGACATGCAGGACACTGCTGGAGAAGCAGGGACGAGCTCATTATTGATGTACTCCTATGGACCCCCACATATGGCCGAGCAAAAGCGGGACTGCCAGCTCGAACATACATTCAGCAGCTATCTGAGGATACGGGATATAGCCCTGAGGACCTGCAGAGAGGCGATGAACGATAGGGAGAAGTGGCGAGAGAGGGTCAAGAATATCTGTGCTAGAGGCACGACATGATGATGATATATATATATATATATATATCTTCTTTAAGAAAAACAAAAAAACAAAAAAGCGGTCACATTAGGATTATAAATTTATTTCCATCCTGTTATGGGTATTGATATGAATCAATAACACCAAAAATAACAGGAATTCTTCAGATCTAATGGATAAAATAATTTATATATATATATTATTTACATCTGTGGGTATTTATATCTGTAAATTACAAAAGATGTAGATCACATCTGTGATTCACACTGTAGTCTTTATTTACATATGAACTATTTATTTATATCTGTTGTAAATAAGTACTTTACGGAATTTTCATAATTTATATTGATATATCAAATGTAAATCACAACTGATTCCAATATATTAGTGAGAAGATTTAATGAATTATTTCTAATTTATCAAAACCTTCTTTCACTAATATATTAAAAAGATTATATAGATATTTATAATCCCAGCAAATGTAAATCGCTACGGATGTAAATCACAGAAAATCCCAGCAGATATTGTATCACAGCATATCATAGACATGGTAGATAATAAATGATTAAAAATCCTAATAAATGTTAAGATTAGCAATATTAGATATTAGATATTCTAAGATTAACATTAGAAGTAAATCGCTGGAGATTTTAATAACATCAGATGTAAATAATTGCAGACTTTTGCTCTCTCTTTCTCTTTCTCTCTCTCTCTTTCTCTCTCTCTCTCTCTCTCTCTATCTCTCTCTATATATATATATAAGAAAGTAGAAGATATAAAACAGCAGGTGTAAATTGCGCAGATGTACATTGTGGCAGATGTAAATATCTAACAGATTTACACACGAGCAAGATGTAGGGATTAAATCTGCAACGAATTTTATACGGTAGAGATTTACACTCTCTTCAGGTGTTAATCGCAACACATGTGTACGGTGAAAGATTTATAGATGTGTACGGTGAAAGATTTATAGAGATTTACATCTGTAGCAATTGAAGATGTAGTAGTTGCATTTTTCATGTCAAACCCCAACAGATGTCAATCACAATAATCAGCTCGTGTAGATCGTGGCAGATTGAAAATCGCTAAATAAGTAAATCATTGCTGGGGTAAATCTCTACAATTGTCAATGTAAATCAGTAGGAGTGTATCGTGACAGATGTAAATAACTGCAGATTTATTGACGTCCTTCCCATTAAAAAACAAAAAGTGTTATTATAATCTATAGTTTACTCATTCTCTTCTCTGCGATTGACGTCTGTAGTGATTTGCATCTGTTGTGATTTGCATCTGTAGTGATTTACATCTGTAGTGATTTACATCTGTTAAATATTTGTGTTGTATAGCCACATAATACATATATGCATGCAGAAACACAACGACGCAATAAAGACGAGCGACACAGTTCTTTAGAAAAATATACCTCTCACTTTATTTGAAAGGGTTGTGTGTGAGAGGAAGTTGGAGACCGAACAGAACTGCAACATATTGACCCCCACTCTTATGGCCATAACAGCGTTTCTTTCCCGTTCTCCTGAGCTGCTCAACCGGGGGCATGGGGGCCCAGCCTCTCTGAGACATGTTCCTCATTCCAGCATCTTCTCTCCAACTGGTCTGAACTCCAACTGACTCAATCGGGTGTCCTGAGGGCCCCCTCTCCTGGGTGCTGGTTCTCTCTACAGCATCATTTTCTCCAACTGATTGAATTTCCTGTGCACCGAGTTATATAATAATTTTACCCCCACTCTTCTTTCTGCGAGCGTCACAATTTTGCACTCAATTCAACCCGTCCACGGTCAAGGTTATATCCTGATATTACTCGACCGGATGCACCTGTTATTTACATTGGTGCATTTCCTATTTTGACAACTTGGCCGGGTCGGAGGTCAATATACAATATTTGCTAAACCACTACAGATGTAAATACCTGCAGATATCACAGATGTTTCAATTTATTGTTTACCAATTCTTTTCTAGTTTACATTATATAAAACTTTGGTTGGTTGGTTGGTTGGTTGGGTTTTATGGCATATCAACCTTTGTAGGTTATTTAACACCAAATCCATTTTATATAAGTAATCTGTCCTATTTAAAACAATTCAGTTTAGCATAAGTACACAGTTTAATTGTCAAAAACATTTCTATTTCAAACTATTCAAGCAGTTATATGTAACAATTCAGTTAAATTTAGATACAGTTTTAATGTCGAAAAACAGTTCTATTTGAAATAATTCAGTTAAGCATAAGCACGCAGTTTAAATGTAAGTACGGTTTAATTGTCAAAAACCTTTCTATTTCAAGCTATTCAGTTTACTCAAACAATTTAGTTTAGCATAGTATACTGTTAGTTCTATCTAACCCATAGATAGGGGCCTATCAGGTCCTACCACTCCGAGCCAGAGTGGACCTGGGAGCGATGGCAATGAAGGGGTACTCCACATTCCCTAAAGCTCCTGCACTGTTGGAACCTCACCATCAGATTGTTTAGTGTCATATCCAGGACACTCGTTAGGGAGGTCTTACCCCTCTGCAGAGAAGCAGTCAGTGTATTCTACAGCCCCAGCCGACTGGGCAAATAAAACTTTGGTAAATTAGTTATGTTTTGTATTGTAATATTCAATTTATTACTTGATTTTAACGGCATATCGAACCGTGTAAGATTACTTTATGCCCAGATATTAGGAAATAGAGTTACTTGTACGTTTATATTAATGTTTTTGTGTAGTTCTTTCATAAGGATTTTTGCACACAGTTTGGCCTAGGGGTTAGAGTGTTCGCCAATGGCCCGGGAGACCTGGGTTCAATCCCAGGTCGAGTCATACCAAAGACTCAAAAAATGGTACTTGATGCCTCCTTGCTTAACACTCAGCATTATAAGGTACGGATCAAGGGTAAAGTAGAGCAATCCAGGGAAGGAGTAGCGCCCTCCCCTACACCTTGGTGTAGTAGCTATCGAAAAGGGAGCCTTCGGGTTACCCTCGACTATGGTCGCCAACTTTACTTACTATATAATATCAAGTATTCCTATCCAATACAAGGGGGTGTCCTCGTGGTGTAATGGTTAAAGCGATGGACTGAGGAATCGTAGTACGCGAGTTCGTACTCCAGTCGCGCTATTACGTTCACTTTCGGGCAAATACCCTTTGGAAAGGTATGAACCCCCTTATCCTCACAGCTATGGGTTAAATAGTACCACTACTGTTCTTATAGGAGAATGGCTTTGGCATTAAATAACCAAAAAGAGTTGATATGCCATTAAACAAAAAAAACAACCAATACAAATACAAATACAAATAATTTGCCCACAATTGTATGATTTCAAGTATTCATACCTGTAGAAGTCAAATGACTTACCTGCTAACATGATTGCCTTCTTGAGTTTTATTGGAAAAGCAAGCCAGCTAAGTTTACCTCATTTATAGGAGAGTTTGTAACAGGAGTACTGCAAGGGGACACACTAGCCCCATACCTCTTTATCATCTGTCTAGACTAGGTGCTTAGAACATCGATTGATAAAATCAAAGAAAATGGCTTTGAGAAAGAAAGAAAAGGAGCAGAAGGTACCCTGCAAAAACAATTACTGACGCCGACTACGCCGATGACATAGCGATTCTGGCAAATACACCCGCCCAAGCCGAAACACTACTGCATACTCTGTAACGAGCTGCTGCCAGCATTGACCTCCATGTCAATGCACACAAAACGGAATACATGTGCATTAATCAAACAGGCGATATTTTCACACTAGACGGTAGCTCTCTGAAACTTGTAGACAAGTTTACCTACCTAGGAAGCAGTGTCTCATCAACTGAAAAAGACATCGACACACAACTAACGAAGGCATGGACAGCTATCGATAAGCTATCGGTCATATGGAAGTCAGACCTGACCGATAAAATGAAACGCAGTTTCTTCCAAGCAGCGGTCGTCTCGATACTGCTATATAGATGCACTACATGGACGCTAACTAAACGGCTGGAGAAAAAGCAAGACAGCAACTACACAAGAATGCTGCGAGCAATATTGAACGAGTCCTGGAGGCAACATCCCACAAGGCACCAACTGTCTGGCCACCTAACTCCCATCATGAAAACTATCAAAGTAAGACGAACCAGACATGCTGGACACTGCTGGAGAAGCAGGGACGAGCTCATAAGTGATGCCCTCCTATGGCCGAGCAAAAGCAGGACCACCAGCTCGAACCTACTTACAGCAGCTTTGTGAGGATACGGGATGTCACCCTGAGGACCAGCCAGAAGCGATGAACGATAGTGAGAAGTGGCGAGAGGGGGTCAGGGATATCCGTGCTGGCGGCACGACATGATGATGATATTGATGACCTAATGCAGCAGGTAGCTTGGTCCATTTTGCTTGGATGGACCTGCCCAACATATTTGCATGAGTCGTGTCTATTCACCCATGTATTTCTCCAGTAAATGACTCAGGGTGACTAGATCCGGTGGTGTAATGGTTAACAAGCTAGATTAGCAAACCTACAAAAGTGGGTACGAGTCTCATTGGGTGCCCCATTCATTCGGCCTTGTGCCAAATCGAAGCAAAGAGCTTCGTAAATTACTAGATCTACACCTATCTACTTGTGTGTCAGACCACTTGCAAGCTAACCAATATTCGACAATATCTAAGATAATATCTTATACACATTGATATAGTTTCTGGTAACTTTGTTTGCACATAGTTGTATGGTTTAAAGTAACTAATAATAATCCGCTGTCAACAATTATAACATCAAGTAACTTATCTTTATAAGAATTCCTATCCAACACAAATAATTTTCAAACAGATCTATTTGACCTATTCATAGATCAAATAACAGTTACTTCGAGTGGACCTGGGAGTAATAGCAATGAAAGAGTATTCCAGAACAGGAGCCCCGCTACCAGATGAGTTAAGGACGCCCTTTTTTGGGGGTGGGGGCGTCTTACCACTCTGCAGGAGATAGCGTATTCTAAGTCCCACATTTGAGGGTGAATAGAAATTAAATTTGGTGACAAGGAGTGCATAGAGTAGAAAGTTAGAGAAACCCTGCTCTACTCTAAACTGTTTGGCTGTCTTTAGAGAACAGATAAACAAGCTGTTTCCGATTGTTGATATACATGATAAATACATAATCTGTCATTGTCTTTCTTCTTGTTGGTAGCTCAAGCTAAGCTAGAGTAGTTGATTAAAAAAAAATTTTTTTCAAGTGTTGTACGTTTCAAAATTCCAAATTTAGTTGTAAAAAGTTTTCAAAAATTGTTAAATTTGAAACTTGTGAATCCACTATGGCAGTCTTGAGTTGAAGAATCAAAGGAGAGAAAAAGTA
>CAUZXS010002753.1:17500-30246 GCA_963585895.1 Sepioteuthis lessoniana
AAAGGAGTCGTGCCCTCCCTAAACCTTGGCGTAGTAGCTAATGAAAACAGAGCCTTCGGGTCGTCCTCGACTACGGTCACCAACTTTACTTACTATTCTTCAACAAGGATGGATTTGGCATTAAATAACCCATTTACGTTGATGTTCCATTAAACGAAGAAACCACTCTAAATCAAACTAAACCAAACAATCTCCATCCTTGAGAATTAATTGGTGAGGAGGGTAGCTAGATACACTGCTAGATTAAAAACGGGACATGTTAACTGGTGGATTGACATTTCTATTGGTTTAAAGCTCTCTAGCAACTGGTTACAAGGACTGGTTACCGTTGAAATGCTTTCTTAACTTGTTGAAAGGTCAAACATGATTCGAGCAAACTTGACTGCATTGCAAACAGGGAAATGCAAACAGTCTTGTCCAGGATTTGAACTCAGGTCTTCGAATTTATTTCTTGCGACGATTGCTTGACGCTAAGCGTGCCTCTTTAACGAGGGTTAGTCTCCTTGGTGTTGTGGTTAACGTACTGGACCATGTCTTCTTAGAAAACGAATTGATATTCCAGTCACGTTATTATGCTCATTTTCAGACTAATATAATTGGGAAAGGCGTGAACCCCCTATGCCTCAGCTATAGGTTAAATAATATCAATACTATTCTTCTATAAGAATGGGTTTGACATTTAACTACACACGAAGGTTTGTATGCCTTTAAAAAACAAAGAAACAGAACCAAAGCTATTTTGCGTAACACTAGGAAAGATATTTGCTTAGCTTGTAAGTTAAGAATCTGAACGACCGTAGTCGAAAGCTCCCTTTCCAATAGCTACTACACTGAGGTGTAGGGTGTGCTACTCCTTTCCCTGGATTGCTCCATTTATCTTCGATCAATACCGTATAATTCTGAGTGTTAAGCAAGGAGGCATCAAGTACCATTTTTGAGTATTTGGTATGACTCGATCTGGGATTGAACCAAGATCACTCGGGACCATTGATGAACACTCTAACCATTATTGGCTTGTAGTGATGCAAAAATCTATGCAAAACAGGCACGTTAAGTAACTAAAATCAAAAATTCGTAGCGTTAAAATCCATTTGATTAAGGGTTATATATATTTATATATATATATTATATATATATATATATATATATACGTATATATATTCCGTTTAAACGAGAGAGTTAAAATAATATGGTTATTGAACTTATAAAACTCTCGTTGGTATTAGAGTAGCCTTCTACTAAATAGAATAAATAAATAAATAAATAAAAAAACAATATTTTTAGTTAGGTTTTATCTCCATGTCCTGAAGTCCGTGAGATCCTTGCGTTTCTAAACAAGTCTTTGCTCAGATTGAAAAGGGCGTAGAAATGATAATCACGTCCATTATTTATCTTTCTGTCAAGAGTGGCGTGTCTCTGTTTTATATTATATCAAGGGTCACAAACACAGTGCCCGTGGGCTACATGCGGCCCGCAAATTACTTTTCTGTGCATTGAAATGGGGAAGGTGTACCTGAGATGACAGACAATATACACAAATTAAAAATCATTGAAAATGTTTGAAAGGAGATAGTTAAAGAAATAGAAATTTCATTTATTTCTTTAAATGTAAAAACAATGAATTTTGATTTTGTTTTCGCTATTTTAATAATATTCATAGTACAATTTATTTTAACTTATTGCAAATTACATAACACAATCCTCGACAATGTTAACATATTGTTAAAACTGTTAACTACGAAGTGTAAATATAGACATCCGACAAACATTTTTTCCTCTCCTCTAGGCATGCAATAACCCCATCAACCAGCCATCCAAAGATAAAAATGAATAAATAAATAAATAAAAATGCAAAAACGAAACAAACAACAAACAATAAAGGAATTTCCCAAAAGTATTACGGAATTAAGAAAAATTTGAAACAGAAAATTATGTTTCTGTATATTTTGTACTAATCACACATTCCATATTATTACATTATTATTAAATATATACATTATTATATTTTATCATTATATTATATTCTCCAAACATTATTATATTATATCATTATAATATTATATGTATTATGATACTATTATATATCATATAATATTTATTATTATATTATATTATATTACATTATATTATCCAAACATTATTATATTATATTATTATTATATTATTATGATATTATATGTATTATAATATTATTATATATTATATGATATTATTAAATTATTATATTATTATATCATATTATATTATTATTATATTCTCCAAACATGATTATATTATATCATTATTGTATTATTATGATATTATATGTATTAAAAATATTATTATATATCATTAAGATATTATTATATCATATTATTACTATATTCCTCAAACATTATATTATTTTGTACAATGTAATCTCTGCTTTTAATTGATCTGGCGCGCACGCGCACACACACACACACACACACACACAAACATATATATATATATATATATATATATATATATATATATATATATATATATATATGATATATATATATATATAATAATATATATATATATATATATAATTCTTTTAGATACCTGTCCAGCTGCTTAGTTAGCTCCAGGCGTGGCAGTATCGTCTTGAGCTACCGAAACTGTGTTATCAACCCCTGGTGGCGGCTGATGAGGGGGCAGGGTATCGCTCGTGCTTCACACGTTGTATGATGAAAAAAAATTATGTTATCATAATATTATATGTATCATGATATCATTATAATATTATATATTATTATTATAGTATTATAATATATTATTATTATATTCTCCAAACATTATTATATTATATCATTATATCATTATCAAATATTATAATATTCCCGTTCATTTGATGAGAAAAAATAGCTGCCTATCAGTTATAATGTTGATCCGCATTATAACTGGTGGAAATCACGCCCATCATCTCCCTT
This sequence comes from Sepioteuthis lessoniana, assembly GCA_963585895.1. Classification (NCBI taxonomy): domain Eukaryota; kingdom Metazoa; phylum Mollusca; class Cephalopoda; order Myopsida; family Loliginidae; genus Sepioteuthis; species Sepioteuthis lessoniana. The sequence goes on from CAUZXS010002753.1 coordinate 20,437, forward strand.
TTGGCCCCCTGTGATTCTCTCCAGGGCGTAATCCCTCTTTCGACTCCTTGAGTTTGAGACTCTTATATTTCATCTATTTTAGATTCAGCGATAAAGTAATTAATCGTTCTCATATTAGTTATTATCTATTCTATATATTAATTTGATTAAATGGTCCGGGAGACCAGGGTTCAATCCCAGGTCGAGTCATACCAAAGATTCAAAAAATGGTACTTGATGGCCTCTTGCTTAACACTCAGCATAATAAGGAAAGGGTAAGGGTAAAGTGGAGCAATCCTGGAAAGGAGTACACCTCGGTGTGGTAGCTATTGAAAAGGGAGCCTTCGGGTCACCTTCGACGAAGGTCGCCCCACTTTATTTTACTTTTACAAATATAACCTAGTCTACATTTTGAGATGTTGGCATATTTTCGTTATATGTATCTAGATATATTTTGTAAGATAATCACAATTTCGAAATTCAACAAATCTTTCTTCTTTTTCCTATAAACATTGTATAAATGCATTTATTTTCTGAAAGGACACCAACTCATGAACCTTTCAAAAGGCATTTTATACTTACGCAAGAGTAAACACCATTTTAAGCTTTGGAGTTGTCTTGTGGCGCAAACGATCATCTTGGTGGGAAATAGACTCAGTTACTTTGGTTTAAATCCTAGACACGGCTATTTCTCTTTGAGCTAATGCCTTTGAGAAAAGAGTGAACACATCTTTCTTGCTCCAGCTATGGGCAAACAGTAAGACAGATTGGGCTTTCTAGCCGTGGAATAGTTTAGGAGAAGGAAAATTTAAATTAGAAACCCATTCCCTTTATGTTGGTGTGGAGGAGTAACTTGTCAAATTGAGTCAAGTCAGGGATCGTTTCTATCTATTCTTACCATTGTTAAATAATACATTAACTGTATCTATTATTTTGAGAGGTAGTGTAGACTAGTTTAAAAAGAGTTAAATGTTTTCCAAAGCAGAAAAGCGTTAATATTTGATGGACAGATAATGACCTCGAGATCATTCAAGAAGTTAGAGAAGCGACCACCGACCGAGAAGATAAGATGGCAGCTAAAAGCAACCACCTGGTGAGAGAAAAAAGATTATATAACACCATGTAACCAAGTACAATATGTAACATTTTATTTGAGAAAAGATGGGCACCGCCAAGTAACTCTCCCATATTGCCCTAAGAGATACCTAAAAGGGAATTGCTCGATATTAAAACGGAAGACCTGAAAAATGTTATGGGACTATAATGTTAGATATACACTTTCAGGAACCCTCAAAAGCTGACAGCCAATACGGTTGGGATGTAGAATATACCGACTGCATTTTTGCAGAGAGTTAAGACTCCCCCGACGAGTATCCTGTATATGACACTAAACAATCTAATGTCGAGGCTCCAGTATCCTGGAGCTTTGGGGAATTTTGAGTACTCCTCTATTGCCATCAATGCCAGGTTCACTCTGGCTCGGAGTAGTCGCACCTGATCAATATAATCACATTTTTTTATCATATCTGGTCATGTACATAAGGTAATCTCATCTATTGGCAGCCCCGTTGCCTGGGGCGGTAGAATACACCGACTGCTTCTCAGCAGACGGGTAAGATCCCTCCCCAACGAGTGTCCTGGATATAATACTAAACAATCCTATAGTGAGGTTCTAGTACGTATGCAAAACGGAATTGTTTAAAATAGAACTGTTTTGAAATTTAAACTACGAGCTTATGCTAAATTGAGGGTACCTCGGGTGGTGTAATGGTTAGCAAGCTAGACTAGCTAACCTACACGAGTGAGTTCAAGTCTCATTGGGTGCCCCATTCATGCGGCCTTGTGCCACATCTAAGCAAAAAAGCTTTGTAAATGAACTCCCTTATGCTAAATTGAATTATTTGAAATAAAATTGTTTTTACTGTCGAATGGGGCTGTAGAATATTCCGATTGCATGTCTGCAGAGGGGTAAGACCACCTCCAACAAATGTCCTAGATATATCACTAAACAATCCGATGGTGAGGTTCCAGTAATGCTGGAGCTTTGAGGAATGTGGAGTACCCCTTCATTGCCATCACTCCCAAGTTCACTCTGGCCCGGAGTGGTAGGTTATCTGAAAACGGAGAAAAACAATAAAAAAAGCAAGTGATTAGTACCATAAACTAATTTTAAGAAATGATATGCAGAAACACTTTAATAGGTAATCTGCCTTTTTTTTAGAATTTATTTGAATCTTGATTCCTTATCGATTACTTCAGATGTGCAAAATGAACAGATTGATTGACGTGCAGTTTCTACATACATTAGCGAGGGAAACGTTGCAAGACTGTTACTCTCTCTTAGTGAATATCTCTTTTGAAATATGGGAAGGCCAAAAGGAAAAACAATATAAAACGAAACAGAAAAAACAAAAAACAAAAAACAAAAAAAAAAACACCCCCACAAAACAAACCAAAAAACAAAACAGAAAACTGTTTCTTGCAGTAGACATCATGAGAAATGCCCCAAATATTGAAAATAATCTGAAATTCAATCTAAATTTTTTCAATTTAACTGAGTCACGTTGAAATACAACGTATCTAATGATTGATAGACTGATTTTAAAGGTATGTCAACCCGTCTGGAATTATCTTATGCATAGAGGTTAAGGAACTGAGTATATTGTACTTTATACTTACATTTTTGAGTAATTCCCCAAGGAAATTTTTGTACACGGTTATATGGAATCAAATATTCTTGGGGTGTCCTCGCGGTGTAATGGTTAAAGTGATGGGCTAATACCCTTGGGAAAGGTATGAACTCCCTTATCCTCCCAGCTATGGGTTAAATTGTACCACTACTGATCTTCTAGGAGAATAGCTTTGGCATTAAATAACCTACAAAGGTTGATATGCCATTTAACAAAGAAACTTATTCCTATATAATACAAATAATTTGATGGGATCCTAACACAAACAACCACAGCGAGTCAGAGTGAACCTGGGAGTAATGTTGTATACTGAGATAAACAAACAACAACTCTTATGTATAAAAATATAATTTGCTTTTCTTTTGTTTTTATTACGAAATATACGAAACTGTTAAGAAGAAGATAATAGATAATAGATAAAATGTGATATGAGGTATCGTTAAGTATCCATTGGTCATCTAATGACATTTCATAACATCTTTTCTTAGTCCTGATGATGGTTTACTGAAACCGAAACGTTAAAACGTTGATTTTCCTTCATATTAAATTCTTCACCTTGGATTACATTGTTTTTCAATATTTCTCTCCACATCAATTATTTTCCATTATTTACTCCCATATATATATATATATATATATATATATATATATATATATATATAATGTTGTTTGGTATATTCATTGATAAAGAATGCTCAATATCGGTGATAGAGCTTACATATATAATTTAGAATAGCGTAGCCACAGATTCAACGGCGCTTGCTGACTGTCAGTTTCTTGCCTAAGCTATCATCAGATCAAACTTGACCAAGAATAATTATGCGAGGAATTCATATGAATTATAGAAAAAATATTGTAAACTTTTGCATCAATCTAATGGAACATTGCGGAGTTGAAATTTGGCGTAAAGTCAGAAGAGAATACTTTTTGCTTTAGTCTTGGAAAAAAAAACAGTGACCAAAAACAAAACAAAACAAAACAAAAACCAAAAACAAAAACAAAAACAAAAACAAAAACAAAAACAAAAAAAACCAATGCTGAATAAACAAATTGATGTGAGCATTTTTTACCGACTTCTGGAGTTTGAAATCAAATTATTGTAAGGAGACAGCTTCGAATGCTGATTTTCAAAGGCAAAAAGACAGACAGGATATATCTTCTGAGAATATTTGTGCGCTTTCCACTTTCCTGTGGCCACGTTTAAAGACACCCATTTCTCTAATCCCTTTCCAAACTAAAAAAAACAAACAAACAAAAAAAAAAAACATCAATGAGATTAAGGAAAGGTTAAAATATGGATTAAAGTGGCGATAAACTGGATTTCGTTTTTATCTCTTAGATAAAAAAAAACAAAACAAAACAAAAAAACTGGTTGTACAGCCAGAAAAATTAATGGATTGAACTTGATTCCCACGTTCCTTAATCTTCGAGGAGTGCAAAAGACATGTGATCACTTAAAACTGTTTCTCCATTAAGTAGGCTCGTTCTGTCGAACATGTCGATTTCATTTCTGCTGAGGAGTAAGACTTTGCCAACCTGTGTCCCAGGCATGATATTAAACTGCATCTGATAGTCGTGCAATCCAGGAGTTTTGGAGAATGGGGAGTACATCTTCATCGCCATTACTCCCAGCTCCACTCTGAACCGGATTGGTTGTACATGTTAGGGGGTCTCATCTGTGGGTCAAGTAGAACTTTTCAATCATTAAGAATTTCATATGTATGTATGTATGTATGTATGTAATATTACACAAAATATTCAGGGAGAGTCTCTGTGGCGTAAATGCTGAACTCTGACAACGAAGTAAACGACTTCGAACCCCGGTCGTTCTGCTTTAAGCATTCGTCAGACAGAGGGAAGGGTTTTCAAAAAAGGTCGATTAATATGGTTAATTTTTTTGATTGAACGGGGATTTTGTTTGTGTTTATGTGTGCCTGAGTTTGTGTGCTTTTGAATGTTAGTATCTATGTTTGTGTATATGCTGTCGCTCACACATACATAGATACGTATATCTGTGCATATAATGGCATAGATATTTACATATATACACATATTTGCGCTGTCTGTTGTTGGGAAGGGGTGAAGCAAAGGAAGAGAGCGTGAGAAGAGAAGAGTGGATGAGAAGGGAGGGTGAGAAAAGAATTATTACCATCAGAATGATTTCTTTTTCTATTGGTTCAACCCAACTTTCCGATAGCTAAAAGTTTATTTGATGTGAATACAAAATGTCTGTTTTGTGGTGAATTTTATTGAGTGATAATGATGGTTAAAATTAAAAATCATCACCACATTTATAATACTGCAGCATTGGGTCCTCCATTAACTCATTAAATGAGCCAGTAAGATCCATAAACCTCTACAATATATATATATATATATATATATATATATATATGTATGTATGTATGTATGTATATTTTGGCAGCATTTCTTCATTAATACATATCTGATTGAATATAAAATACAGATTCTCGAGGCACCATGTATTAGGAACATGCAACCCAAACTTAACAGAATTAATTTTAAAACGAGTGCTAATGCATTTAAAGGTCTTTAGCTACTGACGTTATTTATATAACAGATTCGAAAAGTAAACGTTACACAATACAACAGTACAGACACTCTTCTTCGTACAAAGTAGTAATGTATATACAAAAGTTACATCACTTTTCTTATATATCTTCCTCTGATGATGATCCAAAGTTGGGCGGAAAGTACTTGGAAAATAACTAATTATGGAAGATATGTCGACCAATTCCAGTCGAATATCATAAGATCGATACGCCAATTCGAAAAGATTAACACAAAAATATGCAGACAAAAATGTCTTTTATATTCAATTATATATATATATATATATATATATATATATATATATATATATATATATATAAAAAGTAAATGTGTTTTTAAATCACAAACTGCACTAAAATGAAGATGAACGAACGTCCAATGTAATGTCTGCTTTTAGTTGATCTGGCGTATCTATAGATATATATATTTCTTTTTAATACTCAGTCCGGTGGCAAAAGCTGCTTGGTAGCGCCAGGAGTGGCAGTACTGCCTTGAGCTACCGAAACTGTGTTATTACCCTAGTTGGCGGCTGATGAGAGCAGGGTATCGCACGTGCTTTCACATGTTGTATGATGAAAAAAAAAATTACATTTTCTCTAACACTTATTAGATTGTAGTGGTGTAAAACAGCCACGGTAAGCGACTAAAATCTAAAATTCGTAGCGTTAAAACCCATTTGAGTCGGGTTATATATATATATATATATATATTCCGTTTATATTCGAGAGTTAAAAATCATATGCTTAATAAAACTTATAAAAGTCCCTTGTAGGTATTATAGTTGCCTTGTACTAAATAGAATAAATAAAAACGATATCTTTATATCTATGTTCAGAAGTCCGTGAGATCTTTGCGTTTATAAATAAGTCCTTGTTCAGATTTGAAAAGGGACGCAGAAATAATAATCCACGTCTACTCAATATCTTTCCGTCGAGAGTGACTCATCTCTGCATAGATTAATTCGTTTAATTCCGTTATATTGCTCGTCGAAATATTTGTTAATAATTCATTTATTATAAATTGAATTAACATGACCAGAAAATCCGAAGAACACCTGCGCGCGACATACGGAACCACTGGACAGCTGTTTCGACCTTATTAGGACTCATCAGTAGTGTGTACCGTGATCTCCTCCACTGCAGATCGAATCAGTGACCAAAAAATTCAGAGCCGAAACTCTACCACTGAGCCACCGGACCACATCGCACTCAAGTGCTACCAAATTAACTAGTCATAGCAATTGCATAAAAATGTACATCTAATTCGTTTATGTTTTCATTTTCTGCCTGGACGATTTTCCAGTCTTGGTTTTTTAGCGATGGTAATGTAATCTTCTTTTCCGACATAATTCTCTTTATAATCTCTATATTCATTTTTCTTCTCATGTTACCATTTGTTCTTTGTGGTTCAGGTATATGGTGTTTCAATTGTTATTACCTTACGTTAGCTGATTTTTTTTTCTTGAGTCTGAGAGACACCAAGTCTCCTTAAGTCTCCAGGACTATCCTCAATAATCAGGCCAATCTTAACGATGCAGTAGTTTGGATGGTCTCCACTCGTCTTCTTATTTCCAAGTCCTCTATGTATCATCGTTTTTCAGTTCTCAAGCAAGGTTTAGACATTTATCTCTCTTTTCGTTTTCCTTCAGTTTTACCCTGTGGTCAGCTGGTATGGCAGGTTCTCTTCTTTTGTTGACTATCACTAAGTCTGGGCATCTGGCCGAGATTAGGTGGTCGGTTCTTATCTAAAAATCCCTGAGAAGTTTGTTCGTCTCATTTTTGCGGGCGGATTCTGGGTTATGCATATGCTATGTGTTCGTATGGTCAAATATAAACTTCTGGCACAAATCCCTGTGGATCAGCTTCCTCACTTAGTCATGTCTTGTCTTATACATTTTTTTTTGCGCCAGCTTACTGCATCCACTTATTATATGATTAATCATTTTGTCTTTATCAACACATGACCTACATCTGCTATTGTTTTACGTCTTGTCTATTTTCACTTTGACATTGTTCTTATGGCGTTATTTTGTGCTGCTATCAGAAGAAATTCAGTTTCTCTCTAAAGGTTTCCCTTTCTTTGCCATGTTCAAGTTTTCTCGTATGAGATTTCACATGTTTGTCGCTCGAAATGTCCATAAAGTTGTTTTTCTTCCCATTTTTGTTTTCTGGTTATTTTTGTTCTGTTGATGCTTGTGTTGATGTATTGTTCCTGGTGGCTGTAAACAGTCATTCTCTGCGCTTTTGTATGAAGTCTTCAAGTCGTTGTATCGATGCATCAACACTATCTTCAATGCTAGCAGGTCCTCTTTCTCCTCTTTTCTTGACACATAGTCTATTTACGCCATCTCTGGGATGTAAGGCCTTATGCATGGTCATTAGTTTTGAAACCAACAATTAATAAATTCCTTCACACAAAATGGCAACAACAATGGAGCAATAACATCCACAATAAACTCTTCCAAATTCAGCCTACCTTAGGAGAGTGGAGACCAGCACCGAGAAAATCAAGAAGAGAACAAGTTGTTATATCCCGATTGCAGATTGGTCATACAAGGCTAACTCACTCTTTCATTTTGAAACAGGAACCTCAACCACAGTGTTTAACCTGCCAGACAACTTGCACGGTTAAACACATTCTTATAGAATGCAGAACTTTCGCTGTTATCAGAAAGCGATTTTTTAAAAGTAAATAACTTAACTGATCTGTTCGAGAACGTCAAAATAGATGACATTCTGTCCTTCTTGAGAGAGACAGAGTTGTACCAAAAAAAATATGACAACTTAAAACTGGTTAATCTTGTGTAAACAAATGAAATCCAGCTAATAGAAAATTTTACCGACCATAATATTCGTTTTGAAATCTTTGGTTGAATATGTATGTATATATAGACAGAATTTGACGTTAAATGACCTACAAAGGTTGAATGCCATAAAACCCAACCGACCAATCATGAGTTTTCTTGATCTCTTCTCCATTTGTCGAAGGTCCTCTCTGGTCCACTTAAAGAATGGTCCTGGGTATCTTACGAGGGAACAACTCTGCTATTTATCCCTTTGAGATTTCCGCTATGTAGTTTAGTTTCCAGTAATTTTCTCTTTCACCTGATGTATTCTTTTTAATTTTTTCTTTCATCTCTGCATGTTTAATGGTGTCAACTTCCGATATTCCTAAGTATTTGTAAGTTACCTTTTCTCCGAGCGTCTAAGCCTACGAAAAAACGCCACACGAACAGCGACAACTAGGCACTATGACTGGGCCCTACTTAACAACAGAGACATTAGAGACAAATATGCATTAGAATTAAGAAACAGATTCGAAACACTACAAGAGAAGACAGAAAAAGTTACCCCAAATGACGAATATGAAAATTTTGTTGAAGCACACCTTGAGGCGGCATCAAAGTGTATCCCAACAAAACCTAGAACTAAATATAGAGTCCCTTGGGAAACGTCAGAGGTTAGAGAAAAACGTGCACTCGTGAAAACTGCCTCCAAAAGCTATCGGAAGAACCCAACAAACACAGATGCCCGAAAACTAGAAAAGGCACAATATCAATTAGCAGGAATATATCTAAAAAAAAAAAAAACAGGCAGAATACATACAAAATCAGATAGATAAGATTAGAGACTCGGTGGAAGATAGACAATCCAGGATAGCCTGGAAAACAATAAACGAAGTAAGTAGAAGGAAGAGCACAGCCAAAGCAAAATTGAAAGCTGCAAGCCAACAAGAAAGAGTAAAACTGTGGGAACAGCATTTCAAAAATCTACTAGGAAGCCCGCCGAAAATAACGGATGAACCGATCACCAGAATTATCAGTAAGCAATTAGACATTAAACTAGGGCCTTTCACCAAAGAAGAACGCGACTCGGTTCTTAAAAAAATTAAAAATAGGAAAGTCGCAGGGCTAGACGAGATCCCCCTAGAAGTGTGGAAGACTAGACAATTCGACGATATACTGCTCCGGCAATGCAACGCTGTCTATAGTCAAAATAGGATAGAAAGATGGATGAAGGGATGCATCCTTCCTTTACCTAAAGAAGGCGACCTCGGATTAGCCAAGAACTACCGAGGGATAACACTTACATCCATAGCAGCCAAAATCTACAATGCCCTACTACGAAACAGCATAGAACCCAAAATAGACAACATCCTTAGGAAAAACCGAAATGGCTTCCGGAGAAATAGATCCACAACCTCACAAATATTGACCATCCGTAGAATCCTTGAAGGCGTCCAGGCAAAAAACCTTCAGGCGACATTACTATTTGTCGACTTTACCAAGGCCTTCGATTCCATCCACAGAGGGAAAATGGAACTAATCCTACTCGCATACGGCCTACCAAAAGAAACCGTAGCAGCAATAATGATCCTCTACAAAAACACAAAAGTGAAAGTACGTTCACCAGATGGAGACACGGAATACTTCGACATTGTTGCAGGAGTACTACAAGGAGACACGCTAGCCCCGTACCTCTTTATCATCTGTCTAGACTACGTGCTTAGAACTTCGATCGACAAAATCAGAGAAAATGGCTTCGAGCTGACTAAGAAAAGAAGCAAA
>CAUZXS010002754.1:0-62500 GCA_963585895.1 Sepioteuthis lessoniana
GTTCGTCAATGGTCCGTGAGACCTGGTTTCAATCCCAGTGCGACGTCATCCAAAGAATTAAAATGGTACTTGATAGGCCGCCTTGCTTAGAACTCAGCAATATAAGGTACGTATCAAGGGTAAAGTGAACAATCAGGGAAAGGAGTAGTACGCTTCTCCTACACCTCGGTGTAGTAGCTATTGAAAAGGGGGCCTTCTGGTCGCCCTTGACTATGGTCACCAACTTTATATATATATATATATATATATATATAATATATATTAATTTATGTTTTATGGCATGTAAAACATTGTAGTTTATTTAAAGACAAATTTTGTTTATACATATATATAACAGTCATAATTTAGAATCAGTCATTTGTTTGCACAATTAGGGGCTACCACTCCGGGTCAGAGTGGACCTGGGAGCAATGGCAATGAAGGAGTACTCTACATTCCCCAAAGCTCCGAGGCTAGACCCTCACCATCAAATTATTTAATATCCAGGACACTCGTTGAGGGTCTTAGTCCTCTGCAGAGATGCAGTCGGTATATTCTACAGCCGCCCACCACCGACTGAGCTAATATATATATATATATATATATATATATATATATATATATATATATATATATATATATATATATATATATATATATATATATATATATATATATATATATATATATATATATATATATATATATATATAATTGGCTAGTTAGTTGTGTTTTATGCCATGTCAATTCTTCGTTATTTAAAAACAAATTCTTTTCATACTTATATGCATTCCCTATAGGTCTAGTGGATAGTGTTCGCCAATGGCCCGAGAGACTGAGGTTCAATCCCAGGTCGATCCATACCGAAAAGTCAAAAAATGTTACTGGATAACTCCTTGCTTAACACTTAGCGTTATAAAGTACTTATCAAGGGTAGAGTGGAGCAATCCAGTAAAAGGAGTAACGCCCTCCTCAACACTTCGGTGTAATTCCTATTAAAAAGGGAATATTTGGGTCGCCATCGACTTTGGTGGCCAAATTTACTTACTGAGTTGTATATGATTTGTAAATGAATAGTTTGTAGGTAATCCAGAGCTCATTTGTTTGCTCACAGTTAACTGTGGTTTCAAGTATTGCTATATAACTCTAATAGTTTTATTTTCACATAGTTAAATGGTTTCATGAATGACTGTTTAAAACTAATAATTCTATTCAGGTTTATGTATTCGTTTGTACACAGTTAAATGGCTCTAAGCATGAAAAATGATTAAATATTTCTATTTGACCGCAACTATTACAACCACTCAAAACCAGAGTGGACTTGGGAGTAATGGTAATGATTGGCTTCTCCACATTCTTTCAAACTCCAAGACTGGAGACTCATTATCAGATTGTTTAGCGTCTAAATCAAGACACTCGTCGGGGTGGGGCTTTTTAGCTCTATGCAGAAATACGGTCCGCCAATTCTACAGCCCTAGCCAACTAGGCTATCTATACTTCGATTAGGAAATATTGTTTTTTAATTGCCATGTTATTTTGCGTCTAATCAGAAATTTTATTTTCGTTTTAATTGACATTAATTAGATTATCTATTTCTAATTATACTCGTGTGCAGAATCATTTTCTTTTTACATGGGTAGACATTCAAAATCCGTGATATTTACTATTTACATAATATAGAATAACACTTCTGCCATGCATTAAAACTACGAAAATCACCATTAGAGTAAGAACAAGGAACTCGTCTAAATATATCATGCACCAGTACAAAACAAAAAAAAAAACGGGTATTATTAGGCATCATTTATTACTACACTCGAAAGTATTGAAACTATGTAACTAAAATTAAAATTGCCAAAATTTATACAAGAGCAGCAATTACTTTTTAGACTTTTACATATTCTTATTTTTCAAAGTTCCGTATCATTAGTTTCGTCTTGCGCCAATATGGCTTCCCGTTGAGTCATTGTTTATTGATAGGGACAAATTGGGAACTTCTGCATTAAACTGTTTCGACATTTATAGAATCAAATTATTCCCATCATTAACGTGTATGTGTATATATATATGTATATATATATATGTGTGTGTGTGTGTGTGTGTGTGTGTGTGTGTGTGTGTGTGTGTGTGTGTGTGTAAGAGACAGAGAGAAAGCATTTTTCCATACATATTCTCTTTAAAATGATATAATGAAGCTTTCAAAAAATTGATTTTTTTTCCATGTTTATACCACATAGATATAAATAGACTGAAATAGATAGATAGATAGATAGATAGATAGATGGAATTACTCTGGTTTCCATGATAAAATAAGGGAATGGCATAAAAAAAACAACAGTCCAATGTTGTAATGTTATGTAATAGTTGGGGAGATGCTTTTGTCACTAAGTTAGGAAATACAACAGAGGGCTCTGATTGGCCTATAGGTGATGAGGTCAGACTGGGCAGACTGATAAAGATTGGTAGCTGTGCGCTCATTGGCTATTTCACGATTGGAAAAGAAGAGTTTTTTTTTAGTTTCGTTTTGATTTTCTTTTCTTTTTTTTTTTTTTTCTTTTTTTTTTTCGTAATCTTTGATTTCAGTTGAAACTTTGGCACCAAGGACAAAATGTTTCCTAGACCAAAATAATGGCATTTCGTGTGTAACAATGACTACTTCTCTCGCTGAAATGAAGGTAGAAAAACCATAACTCTCGCCATCCGTCCCTATCATCCATCGCTCTTGTAGGTTTTCTAAACAGTATCCAGTGTCCGCACAGAGCTGATGTAAGTAAGTCTCTGGCGCATCCATGTGTAGGAATCCATAAGAGAATGTCACATGAGTTCATCGTTGCTCCTCCAACGGTGCTTCTATGTCTTGCTCATCTTACTTAGATGAGTTGAGAGATGGGAGGTGAGTGGCCATACAGCCGTTGTTTTATGAGTTTAGTTACTACTACAAATAATAATCTTTAATACACAATTATAGCTTCAATCAACTATTCTTAATACAATTTACAGTTATATGGCATCAAATATTCCTATCGATTAGGAATAATTCTTAAAGAGATCTATTTGACCCATAGATGGGAACCTAACAGTACTCTCACTTTGGGTTAGAGTGGACCTGGGAATAATGGCAGCTAAAAGGATACTCCACACTACCCATATTTCCAAAACTGGAGTTCACTATCAGATGCAGTTTAGTATCATACCCAGGATACCCCCACTTTTTAGAGGAAGGGGGATATTATCCCTCAACTGGGGACACAGCATATTCTAACCCTCACGAAAGGATGGTCTCGTTTCTGACTCATTGATAAAAAAAATTATACCTACAAAATCGGAGAATAACTATAATGGAATCAATTTTAAATGTAAATCACTAAATGTTCCTCAGTCCTTGTTGCTAAGAGTCCTTCATTTTTTTATCCAATTTTTAAAAGATTTTAATGATTTTTATTGTCATACTTAGAAAAATTTTCAGTTACACACGGACGGTGAGTTCGGATTGGATTTTTAATTAGGATCTGTCTTTCATCCTCTATGATTTCCTTTACTGTAAATGAATATCCGTCTCACAACTCTGACCCACTCTCTTTATAATCGTTGCAAGAGGCAGATAAATCTCTCAATCTAAATTACAATTAGACCTTTTGCGTCCAGATGAGGTGTTGTGCTAAGAAGTCATTCGGTCTAGAAATTACTTCGAAACCCAGTCTAAAAAAGAACTTTCTTTTAAATTGGGTTTCGAAGTATTATTACCCTTCCGAGTGTGGAAAATAATAAAAACAAAATATTTATTATAAGTATTAATTCATTTTTTTCAGTCTTTTTTTCAGTTTTCTAGGATGAAATGAGGAAATAAGTTTGTCAATTTCTTTTTATCATCGTGAAAAATCGACGATTCATGGCTTGTGGATCCTTTTTTAAGATCAAACTATAACTCGAAACCCCCATAACGTAACACATTGTTTGTTACTCTCCAGTCCTTGTTATCTTTGATTTGCACATCTGTCAGTGATAAAACGGAGACAGTTTAAAAACTGTGACGCCCTCTCTCTCTCTCTCTCTCTCTCTCTCTCTCTCTCTCTCTCTCTCTCTCTCTCTCAGAGAAAAATATACAGTCTGTTTATTGAAAGAAAGGCTCTTCGCTCGTTGATGTCTTAAAACTGAGATTCCAGTAGATTCGAGATTACTTCTTGTCTCAGTCCGACATAGTGGCTCGCATTTCGATTATTATCGTTGCCTTGACCTTGTAATGCTTGTGCACGTACAAACACTCATTTACACCAGGCACCATAATAAAAAGATAAAGACAAAACAGTTATGCATTTTTCCTTATTATCTTTTTTTTTTTTTTTTTCATTCACACTGTTTCACTTTTTATTTTCTTTCTTTTATCGAATCCCTTTTCTTTCTCTTCCTACTTTTCTCTGTCCTTCTTTCTTTTACAAAGTTTTAATTCCGATCTTTTTATATTTACTTCTACCACTTCGACATACCATCAGCATTTGTGTGTGTGTGCGCGCGCGTGTGTGTGTGTGTGTGTGTGTATTGTTTAGATTTGTCACTAAGCCAATTCTAATTGGGACACCTAGTGAAGATCGAACTCGTTACTCATTAGAAACAAATTTGCGAGACAAATTTGTGAAGTATCGGACAACAAGAGAAAGATTGAATAGCAACAAATTTCAAGGTGGAAGAATTTGAAATTCTTGGAAATAGTGCCGTCTTGAAGACCAATCCAGTAGAACATCTGGTAGTGATTATAGCTGCAAGATGTATAATAGGGTGTGGCTCAGGGCTTGAGAAAGGGACAAGATGTCAAGAAGTACGAGATTCTATCTCGAATACGAAGTCCGTGAACTTATTTACCATTGTAATTGTCAAATATTGATAAAAAGCCGAAGCCCAAACAACACAAAGAAAAAACGGATAAAATTCAATTCAATTTTCCGTTTAAATCTAATGAGAGAAAGCAAAAGAATTCAGTTTAAAAACTTAGCTTAGCTTAGTTTGGCACAAGGCCTGAAGAATGAAGAACCCGGTGAAAAATGAACACACTAACAATGGTTTGCTATAGTGTCGGTGTTTGGTGTTCATGTCTTATTCTAATCTATGCCTAGGTGCCTCGCTCAATTAAAAATCAGTCTTCATAAAGAAGTATTCCATAGAATTTATCACTTAGAAAGGCCACTGCTTAAACCCTCTCATCTGAGTCTTCTCAAACGATTCAGCAGGCTGGTACTCTCCTTCAAATCGGTAGTTCCAGAGTTTTCATAGAGAGAGAGAGAAAGAGAGAGAGAGAGAGAGAGAGAGAGAGAGAGAGAGAGAGAGAGAAAGAGATAACATTCATACACATACGCACACACTAAAATACAGTGGGTGACTAATCACCTTTTTTCTTTTTTCCGTCTGACGATTGTGTGCTACACATTAAATTCTGAGTAACGGACTCAACTAGGACTTCATTTAGATATTTTTGATTTCAGACTCACTCTGCTATATTGAACACTTTTTATGCAACTTTTCTTACTTGCATATTCTACTTCTATTATCACCCACACACACACACACCCACACACACACCCACACGCACACACACACACACACACACACACACATATATATATATATATATATATATATATATATATATATATATATATATATATATATATATATATATAAACTATTCTAGGCAAAAATTATGGAATAATGTTTTCCTCTGCCTTGGAAAAAATCATACAATTAATTTGAATAATTCAATCTACTTTGATGAATATTCTACTAATCCTGAATGTACAGCTATTAAAGAAAAATGCTTCTTTATATCTGTATTTACTTAATTTACTGCTAAATTTACATTTATTTTATATATTTTTTAGAAAATTTCATTTTCTGTAAAATGTCTCGTTGACGTATATATATATATATATATATATATATATCAATGGAGACTAGATTATGTTTTTAACATAAATTGCTATTTGTATAATTTAGTATATAAAAAAAATTTTAATATCAAAATACATTTTTTTATAAATACAATTCATTAACAAGCTGTTGCTTGACAACTGACCATTCTACAAAAGCCAAAACCATATTTACTTTTTATTTGTTGTATTTAAAAATAAACAAAAAAAACTAATCGCTTTCGCCCAGTTTAAGTGGCTGTCTCAGTCGACAATCGAATGTTTGATGTTAACCGCCCGATACTAGGGTCAGCAGAACAGATAACAGCCATACACACGCATGTAAGCATACCACACAAGTATGCACAGATCTTTAATACGGCTTGAATCTTTTAGGCGCGATGTCGTTAAATTTCCCTTATATATTATTATAATAAACAGAAAAAAATTAGTGTCAAAATTTAGCTGTTAAGTTAAAATAAAATATATTCTCCTAAAAACGGAAGTAAAACACATTTGAGATTTTTTTAAATCACTTGTATTATTTTAGCCAAAAATCTATTCGCCATTGTTAGAAGGATTTCATTTGTTTTTTAGGGCCTTTTTTTCCTCGTTTTCTTTTTTTTCTTTCTTTCTTTTTTTGTTAACCATTATTATGAACACTGTCAGCAAAAACTTACATAAATCAATATATTACGGCATGAATATAAAACAAAGTTATAAAAATTAATGAGTTAAGATAATTATTCATAATGATTCTTGTCAAGATGTTGTCAATAACAAATGGCTTATTCTGAAAGACTTTTTATTGTTTCGAAATAGACTTGAAATAATAGCTCTTCGGGCTCGGTCCCAAAAGCTCTACTGCTGGAATTGTCACAGTTATATATATATTGCCCAGTCGGCTGGGGCTATAGAATCCACCGACTGCTTCTCTGCTGAAGGGTAAGACCCCCCCCCAACGAGTGTCCTGGATATGAGACTAAACAATCTGATGGTAAGGTTCCAGTAATACTGGAGCTTTGGGGAATGCGGAGTACCCTTTTATTGCCATTGCTCCCAGGTCCACTCTGGCCCGGAGTGGTAGCACCTAGTAAGAGTCCTATCTATGGGTCAATTAGAACTAAACCGTGTTTTGAGTTTACTGTTTTTGCATATAAACTGCGTATTTATGCCAAACTGAATTGGGGGTGTCCTGATAGGAAATGCGGAGTACCCCTTTATTGCCATTGCTCCCAGGTCCACTCTGGCCCGGAATGGTAGTACCTGATAGGGCCCTATCTATGGGTTAAATAGAACCAAACTGTATAATTATGCAAAACTGAATAGCTTGAAATAGAAATGTTTTTGACAATTAAACTACTTAAATTTAGATAGCGTGCTTATGCTAAACTGAATTGTTTGAAATGGAACAGTTTTTAACATTGAAACTGTACTTACACTAAACTGAATTAGCTGAATTAGAACTGTTTGAATAAACTGAATAGCTTGAAATAGAAATGTTTTTGACAATTAAACCGTGTACACATGCTAAACTGAATTGTTTGAAATGGAACTATTTGTATAAAAATGGATTTGGCGTTAAATAAGCTACAAAGGTTGATGTGCCATAAAACCTAAACAACTAATCATCTACATATATATATATATATATATATATATATATATATATATATATATATATATATATATATATATATATGCATGTGTGTGCGTGCACGTGATACTAAAAGCTCCTCTATCTCTGCGTGCACATATTTATATGCAATAATGTTACTGCATGAGGATGTGAATGTATCTGTATGTGTGTATGTGAGTATAGGGGGCGCACATATATGTATGTATAGTAAGATCCAAAATTTGGCAAAACAAGTAAGAAAGGTCGGAAGATTTAAATTAATGATACAATAGAACGAGTAGCATTTCTTAATGAGGATGATAGGGTTAGTGTTGGTTTTGGTTTGGTTTTTTTTTTTTTTCTGTTTTTTTGTTTTTTTTTATGTCCGTAATAAACTCAGTTCTTCTCTATTATATTTACAGACAGAGATACAGGGCGAAAAAGGCATATATATATTTAAATCGTGCATATATAGATATAGATATAAATCGTTCTGATATATATATATATATATATATATATATATATATATATATATATATATATATATATATATATTTCATTAAATAGTAAATACACATTTTGTCTGTATAATTTAATTAAGATCCTTTCGAATTTCCTGATAAGTGTCTTGGTTTCAAGTTGGAATTAGTGAATGAATTTACCAATATTGTCCTGAGTGCTTTTGGACCCTTCATAGGCCATCATCAGGAGTTGCTTGTATGTTTAGCGATACACACACACACACACACACACACATATATATATATATATATATATATATATAAAGAGAGAGAAGTTTGCATATGTGTGTGTACGTGAGGGAGAGAGAAAGAGAGAGAGAGAGAGAGTAAAAGAAGATCAGACATACATACGTACATAGATCACTCTTATGTGACAGTTCACAATCCTCATTTCCGTTTTGTATTGCCATTTTTAACTGTAGTCAAAGTTGTTTCTGACCATGAAACGTTTTCCCGTTATCATCATTCCGATCGTTTCTTGTGAATTTTTCTTCTTCATTCACTGACCTTTTATCATCGGAATCCAACGTGACAAGATAGCGGACACACGTAACATAATCGGCTTACAGAAAAACCTTATGCTCGCCACTGTCAGGAAGAGCAAAGATAAAATGCTCATTGCCAAAAACTCGTAGCGATAAAGAGCTTCTGGTCATGCGACTTTAAGGAAAACAACGTTGAGATAATTTTTTCATGTGAAGCTTTTAAACAGACATTAAAAATTTAATTCTGGGTGGAATTTGGGAAATAAAAAAAAAATGCATATAACAGGGGAAATTTCCTGCCAAAAAACAAGGAAGAAAACGAGATTGCACATTCAATTCTTAGTGTTTAAAGCAGTCAAGGTCATTGCATCAGTGTCAAGGTCATTGTACCCGATTCTTGTCTTAAATGTGCTATAAAAGATAACATATATTACCATTAAAAAAGGGCATTATAAAGTAATATTTATTACCAAACTCTACAGCATTAAATAGACATAAGTAGGGAACATATTTTTGGACTGTTATACATTCTTATTTTTATGAAGATGCATTTTGTACAGTATGCCAACGTGGTTTGACATGCTATAAAGCCAGCCAATCACCAACAGCTACAATAAAACATATTTATGAATAGAATCTAAAATGTTCACTCGATAAACGAGTAGATGGATTTCTGCCTCAGAATTCTTTCTTCTTGAGTAAATTTTAAAGAACGACAGGGTTTGTTTCTCAGGGGGGGGGGGTTTTGGGGGGGTGAGAGGTGGTAAACATCTCGGGAAATATAAAATAAAGAAATCCACCGATATTTAAGCCGTTTACCGAGGAGAAGAAACGTATAAAGAGATGCAGACAAAAAAAGGCACTGTAAAGGTCAGAGGTGACGGCGCTGAAGAACAAGAACGGACATACAGCGATAGACTGAAAGGGGGGAAAAAAAGAAGTTTACATGACACGAACCTCTACTCTATCAGTTGAACTCGTTGGTTGTTATAAGTATCGGTGGAGGTATCTTCAATATTGGTTAGTGAGATCGAGAATGCCCTTCGGCAGATAAAAAAAAACAACAAAGCTTCGGGAAAGGATGGAATAGCATCAGAAATGTTAGGGAGTGCAAAGAGTATCTATGAAAACCTTTCACTCTAACTTCAACCGATATCTGAAGGAGGAAAAATACTTTCACAGTTGGAAGAGTCGAATACCATCTTGCGTCACAAAAAGCGCAATAAAAATGATCTATCAGCCCCTATAACAGTTCCAGTCGCTAAGAGTATCAACTAAAAAGATACATTTCTGAAAATGCTCATCCAAGACATTAACTTTGAGAGTGGCGCCTACATCAACGGCGATGACTTCCCTCCAATATGTATATGATATCACGCTCAACTCTGAAACCATTAATTAATTCTAGGTGATAATGACTGAGCTGAACCCTAAAAATCTGGCTGTCCGCCTTTAGATAAATCGTATTCACGGTTAGAAGATGTATCATGAGGCCATGGGAAGTGATGAAATTAAAGAGGTGAAAGTGAATATCTACATAGGAAGAATGGTGAATATGTGCCGCAACATAGATGCGGAAATCTCACGGCGAATAAAATCAGGTTGGAAGACCACGATAAAAGATGTGTTCCAAACAAAGTTGGACAAGATCCTACGTATCAATCTCTTCAATAACACTATTTTGCCTGCGACATTATAAGCAAGTAAAATGTGGGCAACCAGAGAGAAGGAAGAACAGAAACTGGTTACCACACAGAGGGCTCCGGAAAGATTCTTGGTGGGAATATTGATGTGTGAGCACATCCTAAACTAGGTAATTTGGAAGCGAAGCGGAGTGAAGGATATGATCACGAAGTACCAAAAACAGAAGTTCCGCTAGGCCGGACAGATAACAGGTGGATCCATTTAGTTGTTGAGTAGTATCCGAGAGACCGGAAACGATCTGTTGGAAGATTTCTGCGACGAAAAGAAGACGAAATTATCAAGTGATTCGGACCAACATAGAGAAGAAGGGCAAGAACAAGGACGAAACAGAAGTGCATTGTGGTCAGCGATGCGGAAAACATCGGACGGCCAGGTCAATAAAGGAATATAAAAGGAATATGTGGGTGGGGTGATTGTTCGTTTGTTCAAATAGTTATGACGATTATTATTTATACATGTTTTTTGCCGCGACGGTCGTCAAACTGTTGACAGCAAAAAAAAGATCCGTTGACTACATGTCTTCACTATCCTTACTTATATACATATGTGTGTGTGTGTGTGTGTGTGTGTATGTGTGTGTATGTGTGTCCTTTTTCATTGATTTTAAAGACTTTTTATTCGCAAATATAGCCAGCTACATTATGAATATTAACATATGGTTTGTTTTCGGACTAATACCCTTCCTTTTATCTATAATGCCATCTATGGGTTAAATAGAACCAGTAGTGTCTTGCTACAAAGATGGCTTTGGCATTAAATAACCAACGAATGTTAATATGCCATTAAGCCTATTAATCTTCGTTGGTAATTTAATGCCAAAGCCATCTTTGTAGTTCTATTTAACCCATAGATGGTATTAATGATAAAAGGAAGGTTATTAGTTTGAAAGTGAATGTAATAGCACGACTGGAATTCGAACTCGCTTACTACAATATCATAGTCCAGCACGTTAGCCACGACACCACGGAGACAGAGGTTCCACCCTAATTGATAGATTGATTGATAGATATGAACAAACTGAGACAAATAAATATGAGAAGACTCACACACACGCACGTACACACACGCACGTACACTCACACACTCACATAGTATTTCATGAAGAACGACACACGTCTCAAAATAAAACGATAAAACTTATGTGCATGCAAATTTTATGCTACAATACAAATCATGAGACAACACTCTATTTAGAGACAACAGTATTTATCAGGCGAAATGATTTTATCACCCGTCTGCCTCATTTGAGCATTTATTCTTTTGTTTCAAAAGACCATCATCATCATCATCATTATCATCAAGTTGTGATGACAGTACAGAGTTGATTCTCTCTTGCTATCCGTCCCTATTATCCATCACTTCTAGTAAGCCCTCTAGGCTGCATCCAGGGTCTGCATAGAGCTGATGCAAATCTTTTTGTCGATCAACACTGGCATGTCCATGTGCAGGTGTCCATCAGAAAACGTCCCTTTCGAGTTCACCCTAATTTCTCCATCAGTGCCCCGAATATATTACTTAGATGGTTTGTGAGATAGGAGGTTGGTGGCCGCACAACTCCTGTTTTGTTGGGTGTTACTTCCAGGATTTGTTCAAAATAGCACATAACATTCTTATATAGTTCCCTTCTAACTTTTTCTTAACGTGTCTGGTCATCGCCCATGTAGTACATCCATATAGTAGTATGGACACAACCACACTTTGGAAAAAATCCCGTTTTATTTTATTTGGTAGATCAGATTTCCCTATGACCGATAACCCATCAATAACATTCCACGACCTCACTTTCAGTAGATGAGATGTTGCTGCCGATGTATATGAACTGGTCTGCTAATTTTATATGCTTGTCACTTAGAATGGAGGTAACCTCTTTTTATTTAAAAAAAACATGAATTCTGTTTCATTTGCGTTAAAGCCGATGCCTCCTGCTGGTTGCTTGAGACTGTCCAATAGGGATTCAGCTTGGGTTGGTGTATGTGCGAGAAGCGCCAAATTATCTACGTAGTATGAGTCTGTCATAGTTTCTTTGGGATATCGTCTGCTTCTGGTAATTCCTATAAATATAATAAATTAGTAAAAGACGAATTTATATGAAATTAGCAATTTTTTTCACCCATTAAATCACTTTGTCACAAATATTGCACAAGATTTTATTGAGTTTTAAAAATTTTGATTTGAAACAAAAATGACGTAATGATAATTAACAAACAGAAAAACTCTGAACCGTTTTAGACTCAATCAACATCAATCATTTTTTTTTTTTGACCTTTCTGAATAGGAGCACAAAAAGTGCCATTTCTGCCGGTGGTTTTTTGGCGGATATTTTGTGTGTGTGTGTGTGTGTGTGTGTGTGTGTGTGTGTGTGTGTGTGTGTGTGTGTGTGTGTGTTTGTTTGTTTATTTTGAAGGGTGTCGAGGGGAGGCTTTTACTGAAAAAAAAATCGTTTTGATTTTTGTTTGTTTTGTTTTGTTGGGGTTTTAAGGGGGGGTGCTTTTTGGGGGTGGTACTGTTGGTTGTTTTGTTTTTTGTTGTCTTTTTTTTTTTTTTTTCAAATAAAAATTTGAAAGACAGAAAGTGTATGCAGAAAAAGAAAAAGGAAAAAGAAAGAACAAATGAATGAATGAATGAGAGAAAGAAAACTACAATAACTCAAAAGAAAGAAAGAAAGAAAGAAAGAACCGAGAGAGAGAGAGAGAGAGACTCTGGTCTGGTAGGGTGAAAGTAATCAACAGGGTGTAAGCAGTTATTATTAAGCAAGGTTAAAGTGATCAGTGGGGCGTGTCCATCAACATTAAAACTTAAGTCTCTGAAAGCGATCCATTCAGGTCAATTTGTGGTTATGGCGGCCGTGGAATGTAGCTTCAATGTTTAACGGAACTGTAAGCAGTTACAACAAAGGTTTTAAATCTATGTCAATGTAAACAGAACACACACACATACACACACACACACACATACACGTACATTCACGCACATACACGCCCACCCACACGTGTTTACCTATACTCACGCCCACAAGCCTGCACATATACGTCCACACAAATAGACTCACTCAAACACAAACGCACGCAAACACATACTCACGCTCATAACCATACACACATACACGTACGCACAAATATACGTATGCATTCAAACTTACACACACGCATACGTACGCGCACACATACATACGTACAAATGCATGCATGCATGCACACATATGTACGCCTACTTCCCCCCCCACACACACACACGCAACACACACACACGCACGCGCATCCCTACACACACACACGCATCCCTATGCATACATACACCCATACACATTTTTGAACATAAAAAAAATGTGTAGTCAATGTAAAAACCATATAAACACAAGCACACACACACACACACACACACACACACACACTATGTATACCTTTCTTACTTCCGTGAGTGCATCAGTAATTCCGTAGCCTAATGATAAAAAGTAGTTACTTTACATAAATATTTATTTTTCTGCATAATCCTTTTCCATGTCAAGGCACTTGATTTGAAATTGAATATTACTCACATCGATCAAATATTATACAGTGAAAATTTCAGATCAAATTTTTGGTAATAAATACGTGTCATAACATAATGGTCAAATCATACTGAAAGAACGGGTTCTCGCTTGATCACTGATGTTAAGCAACGATGTGCCAACTCAGACGGGTGACCACTTAGTAACAGCAAGTGTTATGAGGGTAACTTGCATAGCATAATGGTTAGCGAGCTAGGATAGCAGACTATTGTTAGTGAGTTCGATTCTTATTGGCATCCCTGATGGGAGGATCTTGTACCAGACTTAGCAAATCTCTGTAAAACAAGAAATACGTTTCAGGCAACAAAAAAGACCTCTTGGTCTCACCTTTTATACATAGATGCAGGGCACCTCAGGTAGTGTAATGGTTAGCAAGCTCGACTAGCAAACCTGCAAGAGTGAGTTCGAGTTTTATTGGGTACCCCATTCATTCAGCCCTGTGACACATCCAAGCAAAACGCTTAGTAAATTACTACATAGATATAGAAATTTACATATATACTTGTATGTTCATGACAATTTTCCTTATTACAAAGTTTATTTGTGTCAGTGGATTCAGATCGATGGTGAAAAACGCTGGAAGTAATTCATCTTCTTTAAAAGAATGAACGCATATGCACAATAAAATAATTAAAGGCCAAATCGCTTATTTAAAAAGGAAATCGGTTCTTGTTCATTTGACCCTGTGGTTACAGCTGTGAACACATGTCCGAATGGCAAAAAGTTTTGAAGCAATAAAGAACCTTAACTTGTGTCCAGCGCCATGAAACGAGGAATACCATTACTACAATCTAAATGAGGTGTTCTATACTTGCAACCTTGAACCAGACTAGGCTTAGCCTTGGGAATCTTAACTTTTTACCGATCATGAAATACTTCACTGGTAGCTGCCGAAAGGGTTAAAAACGCGTAACTGTCCTCCCTACTTCATGAATCATCATAGGGGGGTAAAAGATGAAAGAGGAAAAATGAAATCTGATATTCAAAGCTAGCTAGAATGTGGCCCAATGTTGAAAGGAGTGTCAGGGTTATATACGTGCACACACACGTGCGTGTATGTGTATGTGTGTATGTGTGGATAGATAAACAAATAGATACAGTGTAATAGCTAGACAGATAGATAGATAGATAGATAGATAGATTTTTTTCTCGGCTTTGCTAATTTTCTTCTCCAGTTTTCTTTCATTTTTTCCGCCATTTGTATTTGATTACGATAGCAAATTTTTGATTAAACAAATTATATTCTTTTCTCTCCCTTTTATAATTTATTACGTAACGTGTGTGTGTGTGTGTGTGTGTGTGTGTGTGTGTGTGTGTGTGTGTGTGTGTGTTGGCATAACAGTGGGATTTTTCCAGTTACTTCCTATTCTTGGGTCACTAAAAGTGCAACAACCGCTGCTCTGTGGAGCATAATAAGAGATATAATATGGGTGGATCTTAATGTGTTTGTGTCTAGGGTTATTTACACATATAAGCTTTCACTGATTCAAAGCCATCAGTTGTGAGGGACCCACAGATGATCAAACAGAATTTCCTTCACACTTCTCATTGCAACTATCTTTCAAACTAGAACCCATTTTTCCTGGTTGTGGGGTCTGGGATTAAACTATTGTATATGTTCATCACTTCCATCTGTATTCTAAGCAGTCTTAAAAAAGATGAGCCTGGTACCGGAGATTGCAAATCCATGCTAGCATCATCTTCATTGAACCAAAAGAAGTCGTTGTAAGCCTGCGTGAAGAGACCTGTTATGGATAGAAATAGAATCTATACGTTGAGATTATATTCTGGATGAGGCTGTTTGCTTTTTCCATTTTCCTTCTCTCTGAATGACAAACTGGACCCTTGCTAAGGTAAACTGTCAAGGAAAGAGAAAGTTCTGAATTCAAATATCCTACCAACACGTTAGGAGGATAAATGCCATTACTTCCCTTGTAGAAGACTTACCTTTCCAGACACCTTTAAAAATCATTTCAAAATTCTAACAGCCTTAAACAATTAAACCCATGGATTTCCTTGATTTAACAACGTAATTCAAACGTAAGCTGACTAAGAGAGAGGTGCTGAAAACTCATTTTTAATTCTTGTGATTAGTAATAGCTGAACAAGTGATCAAGTACCGTTGCAATTGAAAGTGTGATCTATCTATCTATCTATCTATCATTGAGAAATAAAAAAAAATCATTATAAATTTGTTTCGTCCGTTATTGATGGACTCTTCAGATAGATAAATTTCCAATTGCGTAGACTCAAAGTCTTATAACAGTCACTAAGTGTCACTGTCTACGTAATTAAACTTAGATCTCTGTCTCTGTCTGTCTGTCTCTCTCTCTCTATATATATATATATATACCAATACAACAGCTGGCTACTAAGAAAATAAAAAATACAGAAATGATTTTTTGACAATATCTTTTTTTTTTTACAACTAACCGTTAAGCGTATATGTAAACAGAAGAAAAATTATACATATGCATTAAAATCCCTTCGCTTACGCTGAGATTTCTGATGGCTGTGCAGTAAGATATCCGACTACCGTAAACTCAGCTGGTTTTCAATCCCAGCTTGAAGCATCTCGCGTGTCTAGCAACACTGATGAGTTGTTATACTGTGAATAGGTCTATCTCTATCAATGACTCTATGTATATAGTGAGAGAGATTATTGATGATAGTCTCTCGATATAATGATATATATATATATATATATATATATAGGCGAACAATTGACAGTCACCAAACACCTTTGACTCTGTGTCTATGCAATCATAGTTTAGAGATATGTGCTCTATAACTAACATTGAGCACCACTTTTTATTTTTAAATATCGAAAATTTACATTATATATATATATATATAGTTACAAAAATTATTTCGTGAGTCAGGAACTAACCTACTACAGTTTCGCCTAAACGGCTCATCAGGGCTGATGAGCTGTTTAGGCGAAACTGTAGTAGGTTAGTTTCTGACTCACGAAATAATTTTTGTAACTATTTTGCTCTACCTAGTATTGAGCAATTTTTGTACTTGTAGCTTTGCACTATTTTACGATGTTTTTTTTTCTTTCGACCAACTGATTGCGTATCTCTTGATTTTTTTCAATTGGTGTGACAAGGTTGGGCTTTTCTTTTTTTTTTTCCCCGATAATTTTTTTCTTTTTTCCCGGACAGTGATTCGTGATATATTTCTATCTTCGAATTCTGGCGTTTTTTTTTCTTTTTATCTGTTACCGTAAGTGCTTTTAGTCAGTAAGTTAGTTAATATATATATATATATATATATATATATATATATATATATATATATATGATTCATGGAATATAGACTGCGACTGCCTGATGTTTGTTGTTTTGCAAAAAACTCCATGAAACCCAGAGTCGCAGTCTATATTCCATGAATTAAATATATATATATATATATATATATATATATCTGATATATATTTATTTATTATTATTATATTATAGTTCTATCCTAGATATTGAGCACTCTCCATATTATATTGCACTTGGTTCGATATATATATATATAAATATGTACGAGTGCCGGCAAAAAAGTTCATTGGCTGACCTAGATACTCTCGTGAAATCTGACCAAATGAGGTTTATTTTTCAACATAATCCTCAAGTCCCACTTGTGTTTCTTACTCTTCTTCTATCGATGTTTCAGTGCTTTGATACTAATGGTCAAAAAAGTCAACAGTACACATGGACATGACGTCATCATAACATTTTCAGCTTATGAACTTTTCAGCCTATCCTTATATATATATATATATATATATGTGTGTGTGTGTGTGTGTGTGTGTGTGTGTGTGATAAAGAATACACACACACATAACGATGTACTGGTGAAACCTTTTAAATTAGATTTTAATTGTTTAGACAGCGAAATCGTAATATAAGAATTATATTTCGATAAAGAAATGTGTGGTTGCCTGAAATTACTCAAAAATATTTTTAGTAATGACACTAGAAAAATAATGTAATTTTTTTTTTTTTTTATTCAGTTATAAACAAAATCTGCTGAGAAACTATAAAATAACGCACGTAATTACAGATCTATTTCCTCGATTCATCACGATTTTTTCTTTCCTTTTTTTTTTCTTCTTCCTTTTCTTTATATCAAGGATGAAAAACAATCACCTGAACCAGACAGAAGTCAATGATCAATCTTCATTTGTGAACAGCGTCTACAAACGGAAAAACAAACCGCAAATCAATTTTAATACGATACACAAACGTTAAGTTTGTTTCCTTTTTGCACAAGATGAGAAACGGCACCATAAAGAAGGAAGGGAAGTAACTCTCCGATGCTTAGTCTTCCTGAAAGATATGTTCTCGTTAAGACAACTTTTGTGAAATCGTTGCAGCCTTATAGACGCTCGACATGTAATGTTTACTATTGATTATCGTCTTGATTCATATTTGCACTAACGTCTGCTG
This sequence comes from Sepioteuthis lessoniana, assembly GCA_963585895.1. Taxonomy (NCBI): domain Eukaryota; kingdom Metazoa; phylum Mollusca; class Cephalopoda; order Myopsida; family Loliginidae; genus Sepioteuthis; species Sepioteuthis lessoniana. Next base: position 18,197 of record CAUZXS010002754.1, read on the forward strand.
ACCTAAAGATTATCAAAAAACATGTACCATTCTTCCTTTCAGCAGTTATTGATAAGAAGTCTTTACAGAATAAAGAATTTTAGACTCTTTCAAACAAATCAATTTATATATAAAACACAATAATGTGATATATATATATATATATATATATATGTGTGTGTGTGTGTGTGTGTGTGTGTGTGTGTGTGTGTGTAACACCCTGTCCGTGGGGCTGAGAATATACTGTGTGTATCGCTATAGAGGAGCAAGACTAGATACAAAAAATAAGGAAGGGGTATAACACTAAACTGCACCTTCGGTTATGAAGATCTAAAGAGCGTAGAGTACCCCTTTATGGTTATTACTCCCAGATCGACTCTGACTCGAAGTGATAGTACCTGTTACGGGTCAATCTATGGATCAAATCGTTCTGTGTGAAAATCATTAGTATTGAATAGGAATGTTTCAAACCATATAACTGTGTGCGAACAAATTATTGTTATTGTTCTTGTTGTTGTTGTTGTTGAAGAAAAGGAATAGTAATAGTCAATAAAAATCATATAAGTGTATAGATTATTTGTATCTGATAGGAATACTTGAAATTATATATCTACACAAATTATTTGTATCAGATAAGGACATTAGATAACATATAACGGTGGAAACATTATTATTATTATCATTATTGTTGTTGTTGTTGTTGTTTTACACCTTACGAATTTTTCACACCAGTTCCAACTGGAGTCTGAATGACAACAAGTCTCTTCAGGTCTTCAGGACTCTTCTGTGTATTCTAAAAAATCCTGTGGTCTGTATAGTCTCGATCCTAGCATTGATTTCCAATTCGTTGGTTTTACAAAATATTAATAATGTGAAAAGAAGGATAAGTACCAGGACCTAGGGAATTGTAAAAACTATAGAACATGAAGGTGATAATTATACCAATTGTGATTGGTGCTTTTGGTACAGTAACTAAAGGATTATTAAAGGGACTGGAGGATGACTGGAGACCATCCAAACAACAGCATTATTGAAAACGGTCAGAATACTGAGAAAAGTCCTGGAGACTTGAGGAGACTTGCTTTCACTCAAACTCCAGTGAAAGACTATCAGCTAACGCTGATGTGAATAAATAATAATAATAATTATTATTATTAATAATAATAATAATTATTATTATTGCTATTTTACCCCTGGCGAGTTTTTCACTGCAGCATTAGCTAGTGGTCTTTCACTGGAGCAGCAACTCTCCTCCGGGCTCTTCTTAGTATACTTGACAATCTTGATCTTCTTCTTCTTCTTCTTATTATTATTATTATTATTATTATTATTATTATTATTATTCTTGTGAATTTTCCACCCCGTTATTAGCTGGTAGTCTTTTACTGGAGTCAGAGTGACAGCAAGTCTTGTCAGGTCTCCGGAAAAATATCTGAATATTCTAGCTGCTTTGGTCTGAATGGTCTCGATTCTTCCTCTGATCTCTTACTCTTCGATTCTTTTTTTCCCAGCCTCTGCAAACTGTTCCAAGCGCACTAACTACGATTGGTATCACCATCAACCTTATGTTCCAAAATTGTTTGTTTTTTAGTTCTTAGGCAAGGTCCAAGTATTTGTTTATCCTTTCACTTTCTTTTATTTTTTACTCTTTGGTTAGATAGAACGGTAAAATCTACTGGGAGATAAATTCTTTTTTCTTTTATGAATTAACCCTCTTCTCCCGGAATTCGGTGATCCGTTTGTATCTAAAAAAAAAAAAAAAAGACCTCAGGGAATTGTATGCGTCTCATTCTTTAGGATGGATTCTGGTTTGTGCATATACCATTTGATAGTAGGGTCAAATTTTGATCTTTTGCACAATTCCCAGTGAATCATCTTCTCCCACGCAGTTGTGCCTAGTCTTGTATTCCTTTTGTGTTAGTTTGCTGCATTCGCTAATTCTATAATTAATCGTTTCATCTCTTTCACCATTTAACATATACTTGCTATTCTGATACTCATTATCGATTTCCGCTTTAATTTGTTTGCTCTTTATGGTGTTGTTTTGTGCTGAGAGACTCAGTTTCTCTTTCTTAGCCGTGTCAAGGTCTTTGGTGAGCAATCTGGCTAATGTGTCACTTGAAATATCCATACATTTGTTTCGCTTTCCATTTCTGTTTTCCAGTTTTTATTGGGGGTTTTTTTCTGTTTGTTCTTATGTTGCCAGTGTTGCTTACTAGCCAATCTAAGTTGTCTTTCTTTTCTCTTTTTAATGTACTTCCTCAACACCTTTTATGAATGCATCTAATCAATCCTGAACGCTGGCGAATCCACTTCTTTTTACTTTTCTTGACTCATATGATCAATGTCATCTCTCGAATTTTCTCTCTCTCTCGAGAGAGAGAGAGATGACATAGATTAAATATACCAAGTCATAGTGCATAGTCATTTTCGTACCATTTGGTCCATTTATCTGAGTTCCTCCCTTGTCCATTTAAAGAATGGTCCCGAATATCTTACAAGGAGTGATAGCCCAGGTGTTTATTTCTTTGATGAGATTTCTACAGCAAAACTTGATTTTGAGAAGTTTTCTCGTTCATCTGAAATACTCTTTACATTCTTTTTTCTTTCATCGCTGTTTGTTTCTTGGTGTTTGCTTCCGATATTCCCAAATACTTGTAATTTTCTTTCTCCCCAGTTGTTCTGATACTTTCCTAATTTGGCAGTTCTATTGCTTTTGTTGTTTCTCTTTTTTTTTCTTTTCATTATCCGCATGGCATTTTTCAATGTCAAATTGCATTCCTATATCCTGGCTGTATATTTTTATTGTTTGTATCAGAGTCTTTAGTTCTTTTTCATTTTCTCCATTGAGAGTTGTTTACACCAACGTTAACTGGGGTTTTTTCACATGAGTTTGAGTGACAGTCTTCTCAAATCTCCATGACTCTCCTCAGTATTCTGGCCGATCTTAATAATGCTGCAGTCTGGATGATCTCTACTTGTCATCTGATTTCTAAGTCTTCCAGTCCCTTTACCAATTCTTTGGGGACCGTTCCTAGTACGCCTATTACAAATGGTATCACCGTGCCTTTCATGTTCCAGAGTTTCTTCCCCTCTCAAACAAGGTTTAGATATTCATCCCTCTTTTCACCTTCTTTTAATTTTACCCTGTGGTCTACCGGAACAGCAAAGTCCACTATTCGGCAGACTCCCTTTATTTTATCTTATTTATTTATATATTTATTTATCTATTTTCTGGTCGTCGGGGCGAGATTAGGTGATCCGTTTGTATCTCAAAATCACAGAGAAGTTTGTGCGTTTACTTCTCCACGATGAATTCCAGGTAGTGCATATACCACTTGTTCGTATGGTGAAATTTTAATCTCTTGCACAATTCCCAGTTGATCACTTTTCTCACCCAAATGTCTCTTGTCTTTATTATTATTATTATTATTATTATTATTATTATTATTATTATTATTATTATTCACTCATTAGTGCTTTTCACATCAACGTTAGCCGATGGGTTTTCACTGGAGTCTCCTCAAGTCTCCAGGACTCTTCTCAGTATTCTGGCTGTTTTCAATAATGCTGTCGTTTGGATGGTCTCCACTCGTGCGCCAACTTCCAACTCCTCCAGTCCCTTTAATAATCCTTTAGTTACTGTCCCAAACGCACCAATTACAATTGGTAAAATTGTCACCTGCATGTTCCACAGTTTTTTCAATTCCCTAGCAAGGTCGAGGTACTTATCCTTCTTTTCACATTCTTTCAGTTTTATTCTGTGGTCAGCCGGGACAGCAAAGTCGACTATTTTGCAAGTTCTCTTTTTTTTTTTTTTTTGTTGATTATTCTTAAGTCTGGTCTTCTGGCCGAGATTAGGTGATCCGTGTGAATGCCGAAGTCCCATAGAAGTTTATATGTGTCATTTTCTAGGACAGGTGCTGGGTTGTGCATATACCATTTGTTTGTATGGTCAAATTTAAATTTCTTGCACATCTCCCAGTGGATCACCTTGCCAACCCAATCATGTCTAGTTTTTTATTCCTTCTGCGCTAATTTGCTGCATTTGCTTATTATGTGATTGATGGTTTCATCTCTGTCACCACATAGCCTGCATTTGCTATTTTGTTGAGTCTTATCAATTCTCGCTTTGATATAATTGGTTCTTATGGCGTTGTCTTGTGCTGCTATTAGGAGAGATTCTGTTTCTCTCTTAAAGTTTCCTTTTCTTAGCCATGGCCAGGTTTTGTCGTGTGATATGTTGTTTATTAGTCGTTTAAACCGCCCATAGAGTTGTTTTCCTTCCCATTTATGCTTCCTAGTTATTTTCCTTCTGTTGTCCATCGTGTTATTAGTATCGTTTCTGGTGGCTGTGATGAGTCCTCCTTCGTGTTTTTTGTATATATCCTTGAGTCGTTGTATCGATGCGACAACGCTGTCTTCAATGCTGGCAAGTCCTCTTCCTCCCTCTTTTCTTGAAGCATATAGTCTGTCAACGTCGTCTCTGGGATGTAATGCCTTATGCATTGTCATTAGTTTTCTTGTTCTTTGGTCCATTTGTTTAAGTTCGTCTCTGGTCCACTTGAGAAAGGGTCCGGAATGTCTAACGAGTGGTACAGCCCAGGTATTTATTCCTTTGATAAGATTTCTGCAATTGTGTTTTGTCTCTAGTAGTTTTCTAGTTCTCCTGGGATATTCTTTTTGAATTTTTTCTTCCATTTCCACTTGTTTGATGGTGCCAGCCTCCATGATGCCCAAGTATTAGTATATTTACCCCCCCCCCACTTCACAATAGTGTCTGACGTATTTATGAGGAATGGGACATACCCATTAATGTTCATAGATAGCAGATATATAACGATAAATAACGCTGAAAGTGGGACAGCTGCACTTACAAAATACACGGGTATAAAATGTTCTGAATATCTCATTTTATAATACTCAATTGGGAGCCAGTTTACATATAAGATGTTTGTTAATATGTCTACATTTGCTTATTTATTCAGATCTCTTTTTCATTGATATTCTTACTGGATGAAAGTGATGATTTTAATCTTTTTTCCGCCAAACACTCTATTAATACTCATTTCTACCACACATGCTCCGCTCTTTTTATTAACCTCCATTTGATCATTCGCAATTTTATTGCATTTTATTTCCCTCCCATATAAAATGTGATGCTTTTCGAATTGTATTTTTTTTATGTTTTGTGATTATAAAATCTGTGTTACCAGAGCCGTTCAGCGGCATCATCTTTGATCGATTCATTCATTGATTTTAACAGCATGTCGACCCGTCAAGAGTTATTTTATGCCTTGAGGTTATGGAATTGTATTCATTGCCCATTAGAGTTTTTGTACACAGTAATATGATATCAAGTATTCCAATCTAATATAAATAATTTTTACACACTTATTATACTTTCAATTTACTATTCTTAATGCAAATAATTTACAAACAGTTATATGGTCTCAAATATTCTTATGTAATACTAATTATTTTCAAACAGATCTATTTAAATCTTAGATAAGACTCTAACACTCCGGATTAGAGTCGACCTGGAAGTAATGGCAATTAAGGAGTATACCGGACTCTCAAGATCTCCAGAACTTAAGCCTCACCATCAGATGCAGTTTTGTGTCAAACTCAGAACAATCCTTTTAATGGGTAGGGGGTCTTACCCCTCTGCAGAGGACACAGTCAGTTTATACAAAGCCATGTCGACAAATAATATGAGGACATGAATTATAATAATGATAATTTTTCATCTCAAATTTTGCAGCGGTAATAGATGTCGCTTATTTTGCTATGAAGCTTATGTTCTGCTCTATTGAATAGTGTAATAGACACACACACACACATACATACATACATACCGATTCGACCACCAACATCGCTAACAACAGACTTGTTAATCGAGATCCTTTTTTTTATAAGTACAAAATGCTGTTAACTAGATGAATTCGAATGCAGACAAATTGAGAATAAATACTATGAGAATAAATAGCGAACAGCAAGCAACGATTTTATCGCTTTTCACTTGCTTTCTACTTAAATTAACTCCAGATAACATCTTGGTATGTTCGTGTCTAATTATTAATTCCACTGGCAAAGTACGCAAAAAAAATGACGATATTATTTAAATATAGATTGGCACTTCGGTTTGGAATATTTGAGCGCTCTGCCTCTTAGGATCAAAGTGCTGCAAATCGGCCTCTGTCAAGAATCAACGTAGTACCTGTGCGTTCTGCCAATGATCAAAGTGTTGCTTCCGCTTCTGCAAATGATCAAAGTAGTACCTGTGCAATCTGCTAAGGCTCAAAGTATTGCTACCCAGTCTCTGCGTAGGATCAACTTAGTACCTGTGCGCTCTACTAATGATCAAAGTGATGCTACTCGGGTTTTGCCAAGGATAGACTGTGCACTCTGCCGAGCTTCAAAATGGCCATCTTCAGCTCTAAGCTTCGGAAAAAAAATGAGTGTATTGAAAAATTGCAATAATACTTTCCCAGTACAAAACAAAATGAATGATTAGAATATACATCCAAATGTAGGCAAAAAATCTTTACTAAACCGACGGAAAAATATAGATTCCAATGACTAATCAAACCAAATGACAACAAAACGGGAAAACATTAATTATTTAATTAAATTAGAAATAAATAAATAAAAACATCCAAAAATGATGAATTAAATATTATAGAGTAAATAAATTAACAAATCTCTAGAACGCCCTTCCCATCATGCCACACACATTTGAATATAAAGGGATGCCCACCACGTGGAAGCCTCTTGGTCTGATGATCGCATAAGTGAAAAACAGTCACCAAGCGTCGTTGACTCTCCATATTTCAAATCTCTCTCTCAATATATATATATATATATATATATATAGAGAGAGAGAGAGATGACACCTTAGAATACACACACACACACTCAGACACACACACATATATATATATTCTAAGGTGTCATCTTCCCGCGGTTAGAAACTTAGTCCGCAAGCCCATTACTACTGAGTAGTGAGTTCGTACACGTCTAGGAGCCCCATACTTGTGACCTTGCGCCAAATGTAAGTTGTACTGAGTTTTAAGTGACGCTTCGCCTAGTATAATAATAAGCAAGATTAAGCTGACCTATTAATGAGTACGATTCACACTGAGTGCCTCATACTTCTGGACTTGCACCAAACTAAGCAAAACACTCGGTAAATTACTTAATTCTAAAAAGAATGAAAGAAAAATCATCTTCATGAACGAGGCAGTTTCATTACTTTGTTTTGTTTCATTTTACAAATCTCTTTGAAGTCAGGTTTAATTGTAAACAGCTGGATTCTCGAATCTGCCTTTTAGCATTCAGTCTATTAGGATTATTAGTTTTTAATGTTGTGTATGCAGAAAATCTAACTCAGTTGAAAAGGGAATAATTACTTTAAAAAGCCTATCTATATATAAAACAGTTTATTTCGTCAAGGGAAATTTTGTCATTTTTTCTAAATGGCCCAGTCATCTCCAATGAATAGATAAATGAAAATGAAAGTAAAAAGAAAAGGACAATTTATAAAAGGTATAAGATTCCTTGTAAACTGTAAAATAGATCAGATAAAAGTTAAACAATAATAGGTGATTTTTTATTTAGGTATGCCTTTCCACATTTTGTGAGGAGACGATGTCTATGACATTATTAAACGATATTTCACATGGTATATTGTGAGATTGTCAGCACAATGAGACCTTCGTAAAGCAGTCAGAGATGTGAGCGTAGTGAGCCTGTCACGAAGTGATCCACCCACCTGCAGAACCCAGCAAAAAGTAGAGCAACTCGTGGCGAATTCACTAGTTCTGATAATTGTGAATATTCTTCGTTTAGGGTACACCAGCATTTAAAAAGTGTCAGCCTTTTAAATGTTACGTGTAAGGTGGAATCAGAAGTCAATAAATTTTTCATATTTCACAAGATTTAAATTTACTAGTCTTTTTTACACATTCATTAGATCTCTAAAGCAAGCTCTAATAAAAATATATTTACTTCATCAAAATTGATTTTATTTGAATTCCTTTTTTTTCTTTATCTGTTTAAAGTGATTTTCCTTTCGGGAACCTCTGACGTGGGTCTCACAGACCAAAATGGACCCGTGGAGTCCAGCATAATAAATAATGTATAGACTTTGTTAGAGAATTAAAAAAAAAAAAACATTGCGGAACATGAAAATGACTAAGATACAATGTATCACTTGGAAGAACCCACAAGAATCTGGCAAAGAAATTAGAGGAAAAAAAAAAAACTGAGGATAAACGTGAACAGTCCAGACCTAAGCATTACTGAAATTGACTAGAGTACTGAGAAGCGCCCTGGAAAGCTGAGAAAACTTGCTGTTACTCGAATATCAGTGAAAACCACTAGTTACAACAAGATTGAAAAAAAAAAACAGCAAGGAAGATAATAATAATAATAATTATAATACCTGGATCTTGCTAGGGAACAGAAAAACCGATGTAACATGAAAGTGACGGTGTTACCAGTTGTAATCGGTGCACTCAGCACAGTCACCAAAGGATTGGTAAAGGGACTGGAAGATTTGGAAATGAGAACACGTGTGAAGACCATTCAAACAAAAGCACTGTTAAGATCAGCCAGAATACTGAGAAGAATCCAGGAGACTCGAGGAGACTCGCTGTCATTCAAACTCTTGTAGAAGACCATCAGCTAAGGCTGGTATGAAAAAGACTCTCAAAGAGTTAAATAATAATAAAGAAAAATAGGAATGGACATGACTGGATGGAGAAGGTAATCCTCTGAGAATTGTGCAAAGACTGAAATTTGACCATACTGTCAAATAATATATGCATAACCCAGAATCTGTCCATGAAAATGAAACACTTAAAATTTTCTAGGGTTCTTTATATATACAAACGGATCACCCAATCCCGATCAGAAGACCAGACAGTGTTACTTTACAAGAAGAAAAGAAGTTGTCATCGAATTTGTCGTTCCAGTGAAAATGCAAGAAAACGAAAAATAGACAAAAATTTGGATCTTGTCAGAGAACTGAAAAAATTATAGAACATGAAGATAATGGTGATATCTAGATCACAGCATTGTTAAGATCAGCCAGAATACTGAGGAGAGTCCTGGAGACCAAATGAAACTTTGCTCTTACTCAGACACCAGTGAAAGACCATCAGCTAACGTTGGTGTGAAAAACTCGAAAGGAATAATAATAATAATAATAATAATAATAATAATAATAATAATAATAAATACCAGAAAAGAAATTTAAAATCCTTGTTTACTCGTGCAGTAAATATGGGTGTGAATATTTCCCATAACCTGTTGAGTCGCTGGGGTGCCAGTCCAAGTAATTTTCTCCATGGCATCTCTCCGGGTAATTAGAGTTACTTGGTTAGTTACTATAACCCACTTTAGATCAAAATTATTATCGCCCGACAACCAGCAAGCACTTAACACCGACCAATTTGCTAGTCTAAAGAGTTCGGTTCACACTATGGGCTTCACTACAGTATTCTTGTGCCAGACAAAGTTTAGCTAGGTATAACTTGAATTTCACACCCTTTGTTTTATGATATTGTAAAAAATTCAGTATTTTCTATTCCTTCAAGAAATAGAATAAATATCTGCAAAAATGTTATTGGCGCGGTGTTATAGAGAGCTAAGCTAAAAGACCATTAGTTTTTCTGGCCTTGTGTCTAACAAAGCTTAGTAAATGACAATTTTCAGAAAAGCAATTAACATACCAGATGTTGTTGGATCAATTGAATCCCTTATTGATGTTTTCTGATGCCTGTTAACGTGTGTAGCATGACTTTTTTATTAGAGCTTCCCATATGTACCAATGTCTGTTTTACGGCGTTCGATGTGATCTGGTAATGGTTCGGGGCTCTTGAGGTTTCTGTATGAAAGAATCTGTCTGAAAACCCGTCCTGTGGTCAATTACGTAAACTGACCATAGTTTTATTCGTACCATGTTTTGTTGCTTCAATTAACATGAGCATAACACCGAACTTCATGATAACTTTGAAGTTAATAAACTTTATTGAGGGGTTAATGTTTGTGCCCCACTTGGTTTATGCTATTGCTCGTACCAAATATCCTAATATAAGAAGACTATTTTTTAATTCAGTTTTCCTTCTCCAAGATCAGTTACCTCACTAAAACTACCCAGCTTTTAACTGTGTTGAGATCTGATCGATTCATGCCCTTCTCAAGGGCATTAATGCGAAGTAAAGTGCAAACAGCCTTGTTCAGGTTTTGAATTCACGTCGCTGATTCCATTTACTGCAGTGATAACCGTTTTACTAAGCATGCTTCAGATAAATTACAGTCTGATACAGTCTCTAATAATAACGAATATAAAACCTAATTAAATCAAGAAATTAAATATATCTTCCAAAGCAGAGAGGTTCTTCCGATTTACATGATTGATGCAATACAATATCATTGCTCTCATAACCATCTTCATGGCCTTTTGCCATACTTGACCATATTTGATAAATAGCAGAAACTTAATTACGAACTGTGGTACATATAGTTGTTGGGAATTGGGTCAATATTTTTTCTTTGTAAGCGAATTTTGATCCCCCTGTTAAAGTCTAAAGATAAGGATCTTCTGTATCTTAAGAAAATTATGATGACAAAAAGGGATTTCTTTAAAGAATATAAGGTATCTTGAGGGCAAATTAATGTTCTTTGAAATTTATATCATTTTTTCTACTTCTCGAGATAAAATATCATTTATCTGTGTTGGAAAGAATAAATTCATTGTGGATCGTGTAGCCCCTTCATGGGTGACGTCATTTGAATTTTCGCTGCGCTACCAGAAGCTGGGCTTTCAAATGCACACCTTTATTCCGCGCAGTATTGTTGACAAATTAAGTTGTTTTAAGATTCTATGATTAACTTTTTTAATTAAAATATTGACATTATTTTTAACCGATCTTCTTCGACTATTAAGCTTATATTATTTAGCAGTTATGACTGATTGATTGATTTTAACGGCATGTCAACCCTGTTAGGCGTATTTTATGCCTAAAGGTTTGGAAATCACGATTATAGTACTCTCATATCAACATATGTGTGGTAGTTTAAGTGTTTTTACACACAGTTAAATAATATCAAGTATTCCTCTTTAATACAAATAATGTGCACACAGTTATATGGTTTCAAGCATTCCTATCTAATACCAATAATTATATGGCTTCAAGTAATTATTTCTATTTTATGATCACTATTTGTTTGCACACAGTTACATGGTTTCAACTAATAATAATAGTAAACAATTAAGGCTTCTAGTAACTGTTCTTAAAACAAATAATTTACAATTATATGGCATCACGTATTCCTATTGAATATGAATAATTTTAAACAGATCTATTTGACTTATAGATTGGACCCTAACAGGTACTACCACTTCAGGTCAGAGTGGACCGGGGAGTAATAGTAATAAAGAGGCATTCCAAACTCCTCAGATCTCCAGAACTGAAACCTCACCAATAGGTGTAGTGTCATATCCAGAACACTCCCTTTTTTGGAGGGAACCTTACCTCTCGGCAGGAAATACAGCATAATCTTAATTGTACCAACTGAGGAAAATGTAAAACTGAGATTTTAAGAGAAAGTATTTTTATTATACGTATTAGTTTTTTACTATATTATATTTGACTTAAAGAAACATCATTGATATTCCATGTTTTAAGATGGGGCAACTGAACCCCTTCTTCTTCTCGAATTGCACCAGACGAGAGTCAAAGATTGGATTAACAAAAAGGAATTATATTTTTGAATGTGTCACTAGGTTTATCAACATTGTCGACATCTGAAAGCCATTTCATTCAAAGTTGGCACATTATAAAGAGAAATATTCCTCGGTCTTGGGATTGGATAAAGGGTATGTAGTTTGATGGTCAGCATGCTGTATACACATTTTTATTACACAGCAATTCAGCTTTAGAATGGACTGAATGTCCAGAATTCGAAGAAATTTGTCTTCTTCTAGTAGACCAACAGGTTTTCGGTGCGCTGATAATTTTGTTTGGATTTTAAAAAATTAAAAAAACGATATCGAGGTCATCACTTAGCAAAAAATCGGAGTATGTATGTATTCGTGTGTATTTACTCAGCTCATCTGCCACGAGTAGAATGCGACACAAGGTCAATTTTTAAGCGGAGTACAGCTGGCTGAAATAATGAGTTTTCCTTCTCTTAGATTAGTTGCCTTACGAAGGCTAAAAAGCCCAGTCTACCCAACTATTTAGCTATAACTGGGGGAAAATAGTTGGACTCATTCCTGTCTTAAGGTCATCAAGTGAAACGTAAAGTACCTCGTCCAGAATTTGAATGTGGGACATCGATTTCTTTTCCTACGACGATAACCGTTACGCTAGGCCCGTGTATGTGTATGTACAAGTGCGTATATACATGTATGTGTATGTGTATATATATGTATGTATCTGTATGCGTGTGCGTATTTTATGTGTGTATATATGTGATGTGTACATGCAAGTGAATGTATGTGAATATGTATGCAATTATGTATGTATATGTGTGTAATTGTTCACGTGTGTGTGTGTGTGTGTGTGTGTGTGTGTGTGTGTGTGTGTGTGTGTGTGTGTGCCGAATTGTCTCGAGATGACGTACTCTTACATTCCAATATAGATACATAAACACTCATATATAAACAAAATACATCTTTATATATATATATATATATAAACATTGACGACACACGTATGTAGACACACATGTAGACAGAGAAGAATTTTAGATGTTTCCGCTTTGTATTCAATGGAAGAGTCCCGCCCCCGGCATCTGACTTTACCAAAACACCCCCGGCCCTTCTATAACTACACCCACCTCTTTTTTCCGAAAGAACAAAACTGCTCCACAAAGCATTTACTTGCATAAATTATTCGCTTGCTTAAGCTGAATTCCGAGCAACAAAACAAAACGCTTCAACGTTTTATCCTTCACACATTTAGTTTGGGTTTTTTTCCTCTTTTCTCGCAACCGACGAGATTTCAACAGTTCAAAGCCTCCATTGTTATCAAATTCTCATCATCCATTTTCACTTTTCTTCATTCCTTCTTATTTCATGGCGTCTCTCATTTTATTTATCTAGTTCTTTCGTCATCTTTCACAGATTTTTTTTCTTCCTTTCTCATTCGTTTTCAGTTCATATTCTGATTCCTTTCTTAACTGTTTTCTCTTTTTTGTCTTTCTTGTTTTGCAATGCCCAGTTCCTTTCTTTCTTTCTTTCTTTCTTTCTTTCTTTCTTTCTTTCTTTTTTATGTCAATTTTTAAAATTTTGAGTTCCTATTATTCTCCATATCACTCATTCATTCGTTCATTCTTTTTTTTTTTTCTTTCATTCCTTCTTTTATTTTTTCCAGCTGGGTTCTTTCTTCTTTCTCAAGTCTTTCTTTTACAGATAACTTATCTTTTTCCTTTTTTTTCCCCTTTACTTTTTTTTTTCATGCTCTTTCTCCTTTCATACTTTTTCTTCTTTCATACTCCTAACTGTTTTTCTTTTTTCATTCTCTTTTCATTCTCTTTTTTGTTCTCCGTAATGTTTCTCTCTTTAAACAAACTCTTTCTTCTATCTTTTTCTAGACTATTTTTCTTTTCTTTTCTTTTTTCATTCTCTTTCTTTCTTTCTCCAAGCTTTTTCTTTCATTTCCTATATTCTTTTTCTTTCTTTTTTCTCTAGCTATACTCTTTATTTCTTTTTTCATAATCCTTTCTTTTTTAAAACTCTTTCTCTCTTTCTTTCTTTCTTTCTTTCTCCTTCTACTTTCGTTATTTCTTCTTATACTCTTCTTTTCTTCCTCATTCTCTTTTTCTTCATAATCTTTTTCTTTCTTTCTCTATATCCTTTCTTTCTTCATACTCTTTCTTTTTTCTTCATATTTCGTCTTCTCTCTTTCTTTTCCATACACTTTCTGTCTTTTTCATTCCATTTCTTCGTTCATCTTTGCTCTTTCTTTTTCATTCTCTTTCATTTTTCATACTTCCTTTTTTGTGATTTATTCATTTATTTATCTATCTATTTATTTATTTATTTATCCATACTTTTTCTTTCTATTTTTATTCTCTCTCTTTCTTTTTCCGTACCCTCTCTTTTTACTTTTCATTTCCTTTCTTTCTTTCTTTCTTTCTTTCTTTTTCTTTCATTTCAAGCGATCTAATTGAATTATTCAGTTTTAGCTTCCTGTTTTTAACTTTTGATTTTTTTTCCTTTTACTTTTATTGTTTCTCTAATTTCTTTCCATATTTGTTGACATTCATTTCTTTCTCAATTCGTTCATTTCGTTGTCTACGTTTTTTCTTTCTTTCTTTCTTTCTTTCTTTCTTTCTTCCTATTCTCAATAATTACGATATCTGTTAGGAAATAAGATATTTTTGGAAAAATAAAAAATACGGGCTTTGAAGTCGTTGGTAGAAATCTTCTCAGTTAAATCTTTGCTTATGATTAATTCCGAATACTAAATAGAATTTTAATTCATTTTTAAGTTTGCCATGACAGATTATAGTTTCTTTGTATATTTTGGGGCTTAAAACCTATCTTTGTCCAGTATGTTTTGCTTATACTACTAACATACCTAAAGTAAATTAGTCTCAATAAATCTTTTTTTCATATCATTATTATCATTTTTTACGGAACAGTCAAATCTCTGAAATATGTTTTCAACTAGCAACAATTCAACTATCGGCCATATTTAATTTGTCTTCCATTCAACTTATCTCTGTCTGCGGTAATGTATAATAAAACGATGCTGAAACAGAATATTATAAGAGTAAGTTTCAGTCATTTAATTCCTTTTTTTTCTTAGTGAACAGTTACTGTTAAATAAAAAGAAATTTTGAAATTGGTCCCAAATAAGCAATTTGGAAATAAATATGGCTAATGGCGGAATTGTAGCTAGTTGAAGATGAATTTGTAGTATTTATCTATTCAGTAACCGAAACTTACTCTTATCTGGTTTGTGAATATAGGTGTTACACACACACACACACACACACACACACACACACACACACACACACACACATACATACACACACACACACACACACACACACACACATATTGTTAAAGAGTTAAGTTCCAAAAATTAGAAAAGTAACTGAATTGAACTCGTAGTTTTAAAAATTTAACTTCAAAAAAGAAGATAAACCACTGAAATTTCCTTTTAACTTTATACTAAATATATATATATTACATTTATAGATAATTTTTTGTATATCACCATTATTAATTTTCCTGAGTGGGCTATTCTGTACAAACACCAAAAAATTATGCTTAAAATAAGAAAAGAATAGACGGTGGATTTGTTATTTTGAACGTGTTTGTGCATGTTGAAAAGAGAATACTAATCAGTTGCTATGAAACAAGGGACGTCACTCTGGTTTGACAATCAGAAATCCAACATAAAGATTAATTAGTTTTTTATTTCAAACCTCTCTCTCTCTCTCTCTCTCTCTCTCTCTCTCTCTCTCTCTCTCCCTCCCTCTCTCTCTCTCTCTCTCTCTTCAGTCAATAAGGTAACAAGACGTTTCGACTATTCAATCATGAACATTGGTCAAGAGAGATCAACTTTCACGAGGGGAGATAATCCTGCTAATGCTGACAAGATCGAAGCGGTATTAAGAGACTGACTGTGACAGCACTGAAATACGCATGCGCTCATTCACTTCAACTCAAGAGGTGGCGCCAAAATTAATTACACCAGAATAAATGCATCCACTGACAACAAACAGAAATTAGATCCACATTTTTTTCCTTCTAATATCAATCTATACACGTGACAATTGTTTTAATTACTTTTCTGTTGTCTTCATAGGTACATACATATATATCAATTTATTCATATAATGAGATGCACGCACGCACGCACGCACGCATATATATATATATATATATATATATATATATATATATATATATATAATACACTCGCACGCACACACACACACACACACACACATGTATGTGTAGCGAGAGAGAGAGAAACAGTGCAAAGTCCATACAAAGATCCTCCCTAAATAACGAATATATATATATATATAAATACGAGAGTCATTCTTTCAATAGATAAGGAGATTTTAGGTAAAAAAGCAAAATAATTCTTTTATTTCTTTTTTATATTGATTTCCTTGAAAAAGCGCTATTTTATACAACTCCCTAGGCAAAATTCACCTTATTTGTTGAATGACCCCTTAACACCCACACCCACACATATATATATTTATACTGGCCCATTGGTCTAGTGGGTAGAGTACTCGCCAATAGCCCGGGAGACTAGGGTTCATTCCCAAAACGTGTCATGCCAAAGACTCAAAAATTGTACTTGATACCTCCTTGCTTAAAACTCACAAGGTAAGGATCAAGGATAAAGTGGAGCAATCCAAGGAAAGGGGTAGCGCCCTCTCCTACACCTCGGTGTAGTAGCTATTAAAAAAAGGAGAGTTCGGGTCACCCTCGACTTAGGTCGCCAACTTTACTTTATACACATATATATATACATATCCTCAGGACTATGAGTTTCACGTATTTTTACAAAAAAAATCCAATCATTAGATGAAACTAGTATTCAGTGTGGTTGTATTTTTTGATAAAAAATATTTTAAACCTTTTATGAAATACAGGAAATTTATAATAAGAAAACATGAAAGGATGAGAAAGCATTTAAATATTTCAAGTTTTATCTTGCTCTGCTCAATAGGATTTGAGTACTTTTACGATTCAAGAAAAACGTTTTAATAAACATTTGTTTATTTTACGAGCTAGCGAGCAAGCTAGCTAGCTAGATAGATAGATAGATCATAACATGTATACCTTTCAGAGGCTAAAAGGTTATCGTATATATTCGTGTATAGGTCGAAGTTTAAATATCTGAATACTGATTCTGGATTAGATGAAATTTAGTGACAGGACTGGGAGCAACTTTTATCTTCAAAATTTGATACGATTGATTGATAATCTCATGACAATATAACAAAGGTCGACTTATACTCGAGATCAACTTAGAAATTAGTTTGCCCGATAAGGAGTTTTATTCGATAAATATTGTTTCATAATAATATTCATTACCCAGACTCTTTCAAATCAGATATTTTCACGACTTTTTTCTTCTTCTTCTTCTTCTTCTTCTTCTTCTTCTTCTTCTTCTTCTTATTATTATTATTATTATTATTATTATTATTATTATTATCATTATTATTATGTCACCCTCTTCTTTTTCTTCTTCCTCCCATCTTTCTCCTCTTTATCATCATCTTATTTTTCAGCTTATCTATCTATCTATCTATCTATCTATTTATCTCCTCGGTCTTTCCCTCTTTTCTCTCACTTTTATCTTATCATTTACCCTAACTTTCCTCTTGTAATTCCCTCTTTTTGATACACAGACCCCCCCTACTTTCTAAGGTACATACACCGAGTAAGTACATAAAAAACGAATCTGTTAAAAAAAAAAAAATAAATAAATAGAGAGTAGGGCACTAAGGAAGATTTCTGGGTGCCCCGCAACTTGTAAGGCGGGAGTGGTGGTCAAGGGTTCTGCATAAAGGCGCTCTTATCAGAGTTCGTTACCTCTTTACCTTTTTCTCAGCAATAAATCAATTTTTGTCAGTTAAAAAGATCGGTGGGCAAAAAATAAGTAAGGCGAGTGGTGTTTATTTTTTGTAATCCGATGAAGAAGCGAAAAACAACACACTTACCGACTACAAGCGGTAAAAGAAAAATGTTACGGCTCATTTGGTAATGATGACAAGAAAGTCAAAGCTTGGGAGACTTATATTCACGGCTATACGTACAGCTTCAATTAGTTATGGACATTCTAAAGTCCTTGAAACCCACTGCACTCAAACACACACACACACACACACACACACACACGCACACACACACACACACACATATATATATATATATATATATATATATATATATATATATATATATATATATACTAGCATAAGTACTCGGTCCATAACTGGACAAAAACGATTTTAGGAACAGTGGGATAGAAAGTGAGAGAGAGGAATAAACCAAGAATTAAAAATGTTTTTTTCGCCAATGAATTTAAATAAAAAGTATTATTTTATTTTAGTATTTGCTTCTTTGCTTTATTCTTTTTTAGCTTAGATTAAAAATTATATATATATATATATATATATAGGCATACGTATATGTGTGTATATATTTGCATACGTATATTTATATACATACGAATATATATATATATATATATATATATATATATATATATATATATATATATATATATCAGGGGCGGAGACGGGACTAGTGCTACTCGTGCCCGGCCCGACCAATCACTCGGTCAATGTTATTCAAAATGGATTAAAAATCATCCATTAATTTCAAGCAAACATACTTAGTCTGATCTCAATTAAATTACGTATCTATTCAAGTTTCGATAACTAAGTAGCCAAAAGTTCATGAATATATCTGGGAATAATACAACGATGCTGTTTTGAACGGATGGTCTTTGTCTGGCCACCGTCATATCCATTGAACTTCCCATAAAATCGGCTATAATGTTGAACACCCGTAATCCGTGCCAGGCACTAGACCCTTATAATAACAGTAATGTTAGAGAAATCCGCTTTTGGCTGTAGCCAATAGCAAGAGCAACTCAAAACACCGTGCTCAAAAATATTAGCACAATGTGACTGCTAACAGCTGTCTTGGGAAGAGGGAGAGGGACCGATCGAGAGAGAGGGGGGATAGCAGATTATAGCCGTCGCCGACGTCATCATCATCGCTATGGTAAATGTTGGTTAAACGGCGTGTTTTAATTCGTTTTTTCACTAACAGATCTCTGTTTCTTTAATGAATGTTGCATATATTACATTCTGTAACTAAAATTTGTTTATTTGAATACATTTTCAACAAATAATCTTTATTTTAAGCGAAATTAAAACTACTAGCTGTGTCTGTTTATATTGCCATCAGTTTCTTTATTCTAATAAACATATTTTTCTCGTCATAGTAATGAACATCTTCTCTTTTCTTCTATACTTTTGAAAGGAAAAAAAATTATCTTATCTACTGTATTAACAAGACTACAAATTATATAGTATCTTGATTGTTTACAAAAAAAAAACACCATGCAAGGTACGTTTGCCAATCTGTGCTATACAATGGAGAATCATGCAATAGCAACTATGATGACTTACTTTGGGTCTACGGACCACGGGTTGGGAACTGAAGTTGACAGAGGGAGGGGGGGATCACGAGTAGCAAAAATAGGCTAGAGTCGCCACTGATATATATATATATATATATATATATATATATATATATATATATATATATGTATACGTATAATATGGAAGTAAATCTGGATCTGAATCCGACAGTATGAAGAAAGTAGAAAAATAGAATAATCCAAATTAGATGAATTCATCTTGATATAAAGCCAACGTAAAACGTTTCGGTTTTAATAAGCTTCATCAGGACTTTGGTATCATGAGAATTATTCACATAGCGATGGATGCTTGTCGAGATAACAGGAGCAAAGAAAATGTATATACCTGAAAATCTAACATAGGTACAATAAAAAGTCTGATTTTGTACATGCCTACATATGTGTGTGTGTGCGTACGTGTGTGTATGTGCGTACTTGTATATCTATCTATCTTTCTATCAATAGATAGATAGATCATCATCCCGTCGCGCTTCTAGCTTGGATTCTCTCTCTCTCTCTCTCTCTCTCTCTCTCTCTCTCTCTCTCTCTCTCTCTCTCTCTCTCTGTTCCGTCCCTCTCATCCATCACTCCCGGCAAGTTTTCCAAGCTATATCTTGTGTCTGCGCGGAGCTGTTTTAGGTAAGTTCTAACTGGTCAGCCAATTCTGACACAATCATGTGAAGGGCTCCATTAAAGAACGTCACTTATGAGTTCGTACTCGCATCGTGAAAGAAAGATAAACGAAAGAATGTATGTAAGTTCAATGTGACTATCCAAACAAACGAACAAAGAAAAACCAAATAAAAAATTTTAAAAACAATACATCTAACAATGCAAGTTAAAATCACCCCCTCCACACACACATACATCTATGCTATATAAAAGTGAAACCCATACAAAGAAAGAAAGAAAGAAAGAAAGAAAGAAAGAAAAACGTTCATCTTCAAAGAGAAATAACTCATCGACCTCAACTCCTTACCCTCAACCCACAAATCCCAATTTCAGTCCTCAACCCTTACCCTCACATCTCAATCTCAATCCACAACTCTCAACCTCTTACCCTTAACTAATTTATCCCTTTTGCCCTCATCATTTTTCGCTATAAACAGAATTGATTTTTTTCATCGACGCGACAGCCCTTCTTTTTTTCCTTCTTCTCCCCGATCTAATTACGCTCGTGGCCAGCAAATATGTGAATCAATACATCGTAAAGAAATAAACGAAAATCAACGAAGCGTCCATGAGTTGATGCTTCTCTGAATTCCAGGAACTTTGATTCCTGTTTAATTAGCCATTCCTTCTTTTGTCCCAACCGAAAATGACTGTAAACGCAAACAAGATGTTCTTAGTTATGTAACATATGGCCATCGTTGCAAAATGGATCATATTTTGGATTTCACTTCATTATTCGCAGACTGAATCCTTTGCATCCTGCAGCTGACACTTAAGGATGAGGTTCCAGTGTTAGAAATATGAGGAGTGAGGAGTACATCTCCATTTCTATTACTGCCTGGTTTACTCTGACCTTGGGTGGTAATACCTGTTAAAGTCCCATCTATCAGTCAAACAAACCTGTTTGCAAATTATTAGTATTCGATATATACCATATAACTATAAATTATATTATTATACTGTATTATAAATAGTTAATTGAAGCTATAATTGTTTCATTTGTCTAGTAGGCAGAGTATTCGCCAATGGTCTGGGAGACCGGGATTCAATCCCAGGTCGAGTCATACCAAACACTTTAAAAATTGTACTTGATACCTCCTTATTTAACACTCGGTAATATATGGTACATATCAAGGGTTAAGAGGAGCAATCCAGGGAAAGTAGTAGCGCCCTCCCCTACACCTCTATGTAGTAGCTATTGAAAAGGGAACCTTCTAGTCGCCCTCGACTACGGTCGCCAACTTTACTTTACTATTATTAGTAACTTGAAACCGTACAACTGTGTGCAAACAAATAACTATTATTAAATAGAAATAATTACTTGAAAACATAAAATTATTAGTATTAGATAGGAATACATGAAACCATACATGCGCAAATTATTTACATTAGATAAGAACAGTTGATATGATATAAGCGTACAATGGACGCGATTCATTAACCTCTAAGCATAAAATAACCCTAAATGAATTGTCATGCCGTTAATATCAATGAATCAACCAATATACAAAATTTTGAATTAGTAACACAAAACTAAGTTTATTTTTACGACTAAGATAATAAACGTTTCCAGTTCTTTGTTGGGCGGGCTTTGCTTGTACTACGAATGTAAACAGAATACATTTTTTGAGGGCCTTATTTTCCCAGCGAACTGAAAAAATGACATGGACAAAAAAAAGGGTTTCTGGCGAGGAAAGTTTTCGCTAAATAATAGGGCGTCTCAAAATAGATGCAACCCATTAATATGATAATGATTTATTACTGAGACAAGCGCAATGTCGGTCATTTGGAAACGTCCTGTAAAAAAAATGCCTCCTTTGAGCTAGAGACATCAGATCTCATTATCATATTAATGAGTTGCATCTATTTTGAGACAGTTTTCAATGATTTATCTCCAAATAAGTAGTGACGTTAAATATTCTCCTGTCTTGTGCAAGGCATTGTGATCGAGGATTAATAGTTGTTATAGCATGCTGTTTTCAAATCTGAAACCAAAGAGGACTCAACATTATTAGTAGAGTTATTAGCAGTCCCATTGGTCCCATGTATATATAGACACCCAGTACTATTAAGTACAAGGTATCTCGATATACATAATAAAAAGATTAAGTCTTGCTAATTTGGCGGACACTAAGTGAGGGTCCAGTTAATTTATTGTAAATCGAACCACCTTGCTAAAATCTTTTTAAAAATTTGGAATTTTTTAAAGCTTAAAAACATGACAAAAAATTTGGCCATGATTATAAGTAAATGTGACAATAATTCAGTTTCTCTCCTCTTTCTCTCTAATTCTCTCTTTTCCTTTCTTTTTCTCTCTTTTATTCTTCTTTTTTCCCTTTTTCAGATTCCTTCTCTTTCTTTCCTTTTCTCTATCCTTCCCACAGCCTCCATGGATTAGTGGCAAACGTCCTGGATCGTGACATCGTAGTAAGCGAATTCTAACACTAGTCAAACTTTCGGACTAATGCCCTTGGAAAATGTGCGAAAACCCTAAACCCACAACTATGGGTTAAATAGTACCCCTCCTGTTGTTTGGCTTAGGCATTAAATATTCCACAGAGGTGGATATGAACCTGAAACCAAATCTTTCTCTCTCTTTCTTTCTCTCTTTCTGTTCCTCTCTCTTATTCTTTCTTACTGTTTCCTTCCTTCTTTCCTTCTTATTCTTTCTTATTCTCATTTGCTGTTATTTTTCGTTTCATATATCTTTTTCTTCCCAATTCTTTATTTCTCTATATTTTCCACTATTGCCTTCCTTTCCTCCCTTCCGCCTTCATTCATTCATTCTTCTTCTTCTTCTTCTTTTTCTTTTTCTTCTTCTTCTTCTTCTTCTTCTTCTTTGTATCTACTCATATCTCTCAATCAAATATGCCGGAGAAATACTTACATAAAGACTTATTTCATTGAATATTGAAGCTGAGTGATATATTTGCTCAATCTCAATATGAGTCGTTCAATTGAATCGTTTCAAATCAATTTCCTTAATAAATAGAAAAGATCATAGGAAAAAGAAGAGAAAAAAAAACAGAAGACAATTCGATCAGTTGTTCTTTTTTCTTCCGGTTCGAAAAGCAATCAACTGAATTTCGAGACGCCGTTAAGAAGCCCTCCAGTTTCGTGACAATATTTACAAATGTTCAAAGCATAAATATTGGCTTTTAAGACGCAATTAGTTGAATAACATTCTATTTATTATAGTTTTCACCCAATTTCCTTAATCAACAACACAAATTATGTCATTAAGATGTTTAGATTACGTCTTAAGATATTTGATGAAGGTTCTAAAAAAGGAATAAATAGGAATGGAAATCTATTTTATCTCAATGTAGCTTTCGATAGAAAGAAAGAATGAAAGAAAGAAAGAGTCTTAATAGAAAAAGAAAGAAAAAGATTTATTTATAAAACCGATATACTCGAAATAAAAGAAAAAAAAGAAAAAGGAAGTGACTGAATAAGATAGATAGATAGATATAGATTGGATATAAGAATAGATAAATAGAGTTAATTAGATACTCCAAAAGAAAGAAAGAAAGAAAGAAAGAAAGAAAGAAACGGGATAGAGGGCGAGAGAGAGAAAGTGAGAATGTGTGATAAGATGATCCAAAAGAAAGACATTCTGAGATTCGGTATATTTGACAGATGAGGAAAGAAAAAAATATCAGTAGAGAATTAAAAATAAAAGTCACAAACTGTATCCATTCGTTTGAATTTTCTTCTTCTTCTTCTTCTTCTTCTTCTTCTTCTTCTTCTTCTTCTTGCAGCGTGTTTCTTCTTCTTTTTTTTTCGACCCATATCGCTTGACAATTTTAAAAATGAAATCACACAAATCCTTAATGAAAACCACAAACATATGTTATCACTTTCGTTTTCTTTTGTTTTGTTTTTTTGTTGTTTCGTTTTTTATTTTTATTTTTTATTTTTATTCTCTCGTTTCGTTTGTTTGCTGATGTTTCAACACTCATTCTTTTTTCTTTTTCTTTTTACTTTTTATTGCAGAAGAAAAAAAGGATTTCACCAGCCCGAACCCGGCTGAAGTTGTTATATGTAAGTACATTACATTGGCATAATGGTTAGAGTGTTCGCCAATGACCCGGGAGACCGGGGTTCAATCGCAGGTCGAGTCATACTAAAGACTCAAAATATGGTACTTGATGCTACCTTCCTTAAAACTCAGCATTATAAGGTAAGGATCGAGGGTAAAGTGGAGCAATCCAGGGAGAGGAGTAGCGCCCTCCTCTACACCTTGGTGTAGTAGCTATCGAAAAGCGAGCCTTCGTGTCACCCTCGACTACGGTGGCTACACTACACACACACACACACATATATATATATATATATATATATATATATATATATATATATATATATATATATATATATATATATATATATATATATATATATATATATATATATATATATATATATATATATATATATATATATATAGTTGGACGACCGTAGTCGAGGACGACCCGAAGCTTCCCTTTTCAATCGCAACTGCACCGACGTGTAAGGGGAAGGCGCTACTTCTTTCCCTAGATTGCTCCACTTACCCTTGATCTGTACCTTATAATACTGAATATTAAGCAAGGAGTTATCAAGTACCATTTTTTGAGTCCTTGGTATGACTCGACCTGGGATTAAACCTCGGACTCCTGGACCATTGATGAACACTATATATATATATATATATATATATATATATATATATATATATACCTTTCGCCTTATTTTTTTCCTTTAAATAAGTACAAAGAGGTTTGTTATATTTACCTTTCTTTTCAGCCAAACCATTAACTATCACACCCTGTTTTTACTATCGATTAATCTATCTGTTCACAACTACGCGTCCTAGCTAAAAAGTTCATAGGTTGACCAAGATATTGTTATGGAATGCAACCAAATGTGGTTTATTTTTCAACAAAGATTCTCTTACGGTCCACATACTTTTGCCATCGGTGTTTCAGGGCTTGGATCCTTTTGGTAAAAAGATTATCAACAACAGATGGGATGCTATCATTTCATTGCTTAAGGTGATACCCAATAAGACTCGAACTCACTCATGTCGCTTTGCTAGTCTAGCTTGCTAACCATTACTCTACCAGAAGCGACTACCTCATCCGTGATATATGCATGTATATATCGTAATGTACTCCCCCCTTTTCTCTCTCTCTCTCTCTCTCTCTCTCTCTCTCTCTCTCTCTCATAATTCATGTTTTGGTTTTGTTGTCTTCCATCTTACAGTTTTATGAGTAGTCAGCCATTTGTCCTCAAGTTTCTGGGCAACAGGCCAAATATTTTCATTTAAGATAGGGAAAATGGCACGAACAATTTTGAAAGAAAAATGACATGTTACAGTAGGTGGGTTCAGATTAACGAGCATAAGAAAGAAAGAAAGAAAGAAAGAAAGAAAGAAATTTGATAAAATGAAAGAAAGAAAGAAAACGTTGAAGCTATGTAACTTTTTCTTTTGTCCGAATGAGTTTAAATGAAGGGACTTTTTCTTCATTTTTTCACAAAATTTTTTCATGCAAATATATAATGCAAAGTGTAATATTTCATTTTTATTTTTTATTTAAAAAAATGGAAAAACAGAAAAAGAAAACTAATACGAGGCATCGGGAGAATTGATTGCTGAATCAAGTGTTTCAGAAATGGATTCTGACATTTTCTTTTTTCTTTTTCATTTTTTTTTTTTTTTTCATTTTGTTCCACTCGGACCATTTCGAAAGAGTAAAGAAAAGAGGAAAAATTCAGCCTGGAGATTTATTCCTATGTTAATCAGGACCAAAACGAGACGGACATAGATAGATAGATACGGCAAGCCTCTTAGGGGACTCTGGTCTACTAAGTTTCACTTATAAGTCTGTATCTTTGTCTCTAATGATTTATTGATTTCTATCACATGCATGTATCGGTGGGGAATTGATTTCGTAGTCTATTTAGATAAAACATTTTGTCATGAAGGAAAACTCATTTAATTTCTTAAATCGATGAAATAGTTTTATATGAACTCTCGGCATTTTTATCTACTGCACTTTCCGGTATATAAGACGCAGAGTTGATAACTGTTCAGAACAAATTACATAAGTAAAAAAGGTTACAGCAATTCATTTGGACTTTGCTTAGTCTGGCTCACGGGCTTCAGTTTGCTCACAGCTGATTCTAAGTAATCATTCATCTAAGTAATCATTCATCTAAGTATTATTCATTGTTGCTTAACTTTGATGGGAATCGATGCTTTCGTTGTGACATAACTGTAAACCATAAAAAGGGCCCCGAAGGCACACACCACAAAATTGTTTTAAAGGATAAAGCATATCAAGCGGTCGGGAATTCAATCCTTGCGTTAAACTGTAAAAAAAACAGATAAAACGATGTCGCTAGAAGGGATTAACTGATATGAGATAATCCCCTAAACGGAATCTATACTTGGAAATTGAATAAAGGGTTCAGTTCCAAAATTCTTAGAGATTATTGCCTAAAATAGGTATTTGAAGAAGCCAGGAGAGTATAACAGCTGAAAATTTGTAACTACAAAAACCAAGATGATGAGAATAGTTCGAGTCTATCAAGTGTATATGATTTATAAATTAATACCGTTGTTACTACTTACCTACCTCTGTCTTTATTTATCAGCGTGATTTAACTGTAAGTCATTTAGGTGTTTGATTTTTTAAATCTATGTATTTTGAGCTGGAATCAATTATTCTTTCCGAATGAGAAACTTATGTAAAACTCTGTAATCAAAGATACTGATATGTAGCAGTGCAAAAATATTGATATGTAGCAGTCCAAAATATTGATATATAGCAGTCCAAAAATATTGATATATAGCTGTCCAAAAGTAAGTACGCCCAAATTCTATATAGTGATTAAATATTTTTATCAATTTTTTTCCTTGTTACAGAGTTCCAATATTATAGACTTTGGTAATAATAATATCAGTTAGTTGGTTTTATTGGTTTTACGTCACGTCAAATTTGTTGGGTTAATTAATGCCGTAGGCAGTCGTTTTTTTGGGGGGGGGTCAAGCAAATATATGGTTTCAAATTACTATTCCTATGTAATAATAATAATTATTTGTTTTCACACAGTTATATGGTTTCAAGTATTCTTATCTAATGCTAATAATTATATGGCTTTAAGTAATTACTTATATTTAATAATAGCCATTTGTTTGCACACAAATATTTGGTTTCAAGTATTCCTTGTAATCAAGACACCCCAAAAAAAACAAGAGTGATTTAGATTTGACACAAGGCCGTAAATTGAGGCTATTTAGTTGCAACTAGAATAGATAGTTAACCAATACATCTCAGTGAACTTACCTACTTTCATCCTCGCAATTTGGTGTGCGTCACGCTATGACTGCTAAACGGATAATCAAACCAAGCACCCCCTCATACTCAAGCATAGCTTAGTTTGGCACAAGGCCACAAGTATTAGGAACTTAGTAAGGGTCGAACTCATAACTCAGTAGTAGTCATTTACTTAGCTTAGTTTAATGCAACTCACTAACAAGGGTATGTTAGCCGAGCTAACAAATCATTACACGATGGGAAGTGCCCAGTTATTTACAAAACTTAGCTTAGTTAAAGAACGAAGCCAGTTGTATAAGGCGTCCAGTAAGAATCGAACTCACTAACAAGAACGTTTTCTCCCCCTAAAGTAGCTGGTAAATTCCTATGTAGTAAAGTAAATTTTCAACGTGTTTTTAAGGAAATATAAGAAACGCAACATATACTTCAATATATTTTGAGGCTTCTGTATCTATCATTACTTACTGGCGTCTAAGTCTAGATATCGGCTTGCGTATGAATTTATATATCTGTGTCTCTCCATTATATATATTCACCCGGCAATTTTCTAGACGAACGCACCTCTGCGCCAAAATAATGAACACGGCAAATAGGGCGAAATCGAACGCCTGTTTTCCGCCAATAAAACGAGCAATGGCGGGAAATGCGGATTTTGTCTTCCCATTTCAACATGGTTGCCATAATCGGTTCAGTCAGATAGAAAAAATTGACATGACGCGTCAAGACTGCAATCACCAGCATCAGTATGACATAAGAAGGGAATTTAGGAAAAGGAAAAGAATCATGTTGCCGAATTTACTAAAAGTTCACGTTCTTCAGTTTATTTTTTGTATTTGTCATTATTTCTTTGTTGTTATTATTATTATTGTTGTTATTTGTGATTTTTTTACCACCAGTTTTAACTGTTTTTTTTTTTTTTTTTTTTTTTACTGAAGTCTGAGTGACAGCAAGTCTCCTCAAGTGTCCAAGAACTCTTCTCAGTATATGGTTATCTTAATAATGTGGTTGTCAGGATGATCTCCTCTAGTCCTCTAATTTCTAAGTCTTCCAGTCCCTTTATCATATCTTTGGGGATTGTTCCAAGTGCACCTATTACAATTAGTATCACCGTCACCTTCATGTTCCATAGTTTTTTAGTTCTCTGGCAAAGTCAAAGAACTTATCTCTCTTTTAGCTTTCTTTAAATTTCGCTTTGTGATCCGCTGAAACGGCAAAGTTTACTATTCAGCCGGTTCTCTTATCTTTTTTTTTTTTTTTTTTTTTTTTTTTTTGATTATCACTAGGTCTGGGATTAGGTGATCTGTTTGTATTTCAAAATCCCTGAGAATTTTGTGCGTCTCATTCTCCAGGAGAGATTCTGGGTTGTGCAAAAACCACTTGTTCGCATGGTCAAGTTTCAATTTCAATTTCTTGCACAATTCCCAGTGGATCACTTTCCCAACCCAGGCGTGTTTGCGAATTTTTTACACCAGTTTTAACGGGTGGTTTTTCATTCTAGTCAGAATGACAACGAGTCTCCATGACTCTTCAAAGTATTCTAGCCGATTTCAACTGCACTGTGGTCTGAATGATGATAATATTTTTATTATGATTATTATCATTTCTCCAACAGTTTTAACTGGTAGTTCTTCAGTGAAGTCTGAGTGACAACAAATCTCCTAGCAAGGTTTAGGTACTTATCTCTCTTTTCAATTCCTTTCGGTTATCAATCGGAGCGGCAAAATCCACTATTCGGCAGGTTCTCTTTATTTATTGACTATCATGAGGTCTGGTCATCTGGCCGAGATTAGATGATCCGTTTGTATCTCAAAACCCCACAGAATTTTATGTGTCTCATTCTCCAGGACGGATTCTGTGTTGTGCATATACTATTTGTTTGTATGGTCAAATTTAAACTTCTTGCACAATTCCCCATGGATCACCTTCCCCACCCAGTTGTGTCTAGTTTACTCTTTTTGCACTAATTTACTGCATTCGCTTATGATGCGATTTATCGTTTCATCTCTATCACTGCATAATCTGTATCTGCCATTTTATTACGTCTTGTATACTCTTGCTTTGACATAGTGCGTCCTTATGAAGTTGTTTTGTGCTGCTATTTGAAGAGATTTAGTTTCTCTCTTAAAGTTTCCTTTTCTCAACCATCTCCAAGTTTTCTCCTGTGAGATTTCGCTTGTTTGTCGCTTGGAGAGCCCATACAGTTGTTTTTATTCCCGTTTTTGTTTTCTGGTTATTTTTGTTCTGTTAGTGTTTGTGTTGTCTGCATTGTTTCTGGTGACTATAATTAGTCTTCCTTCGCGATTTTTTATGTAGTCTTCTTGTCATTGTATCGAATCTTCGACGCTATCTTGAATGCTGGCAAGTCGTCTTCCTCCTTCTTTTCTTGACACATATAGTCTGTCTATGTCATCTTTTGGAGGAAAAGCCTTATGCATCGTAATGAGTCTTCTTGTTCACTGGCCTATTTGATGGAGTTCTTTTCTGCTCCACTAAGAATGGTCCCGAGTACCTTGCGAGGAGGACAGCCCAGGTATTTATCCTTTTATAAGGTTCCTGCAATGAAGTTTTCTCGTTCTCCTGGGGTTTGATGGTGTCCGCTTCCAATATTCCTAAATATTTGTAAGTTTCCTTTTCTCAGAGCGTTCTGATTTCTTCTTGATTTGTTAGTTCTAATCCTTCCGACCTTTGTCGTTTTCTGCTTTTCATTATTCGCATGACACATTTTTCTCTGCCAAATTCCATGCCTATATCGTCATTGTATGTCTTCACTGCCTGTATTAGGGTTTCCAATTCTTTTTCATTTTTGGTAAACTGTTTGATGTCGTCCATGTACATTAGGTTATTGATTTTTTTTTTCTTGCGATTTATGAAGATCGTATCCGCCGGTGCATTTCCTAAGTATGTTAATCAGTGGCATCATTGCTATTACAAAGAGTAATAATGATAGTGCATCTCCCTGGAAGACCCCTCCCTGGATTTTCACCTAAGATAAGCTTTTTCGTCCACTTTCCAGTTTTCCATGGTATTCTCGATAAACTTTATGACTCCACTGGATATCTTGTACATTTTGAGACAGTCTATTATCCAGCTTTGCGGGATTTTATAATGATTATTTTATTTTTTTAATGGAAATAAAACAAAAATATAAAACGTTACGACAACATTGAATTGAAGATGACTTCATAATCCTATAAACGTTTGGCTCTTGGCAGAATCTTAGATGATAAAATCGAATTGAAATTCAAGTGAAACAACAGTCGAGTGATTTTAAAGTTTTGATAATGTCCTTTATTTTCTTGGTCCTTCCTCCTTCCACCAGCCACTTCAATTCTAATTGTTTGTTGTTGTTTTATTTTGCGGGGGTATTGCTTTTTTCCTCTCGTGTAAATTTCCTTTCATTTCGTCCTTCAATTTCTTTATCCCAACATTTATACTTTTTCTTCCTTTCTTTCTTTTGTGTATGCTTATTTAATCAGTCTCTCTCTCTCTCTCTCTCTCTCTCACTCTCTCTCTCTATCTATCTATATATATATATATATATATATCTTCGTTTCTTTTTTCTGGTATATTGATTCAACCAATCAGCGTTTTTATTCTTTCTTTCTCTTTCCATTTCTTTCCTTTCTTTCTTACTTTCTATTTCTTTTTCTTGTATATGCACTTTCTTTTTTTCCTATGTATAGTTAGTTCTTTCTTTCTTTCTTTCTTTCTTTCTTTCTTTCTATCTACACTCTCTTTCTTTGAAATGTCTTTCTTTCTTCGTTTCATTCTTCATCCATTTCCACCTCTTATACATTTTTTTCTTTCGTTTTTCTCTTCTGCAGATTTATCCTCCTTTCCTACCCTTTATTTCTTCCTTGTCCTTTTCTTTCTCATTCTCGCTGTTTCTTCTCTGTCAATATTCCTTTCTGCCTTCATTCTTTTCCGATATACAGCACTTTGTGAAACCGCAAATTCTAGCCTCAATCGACGTGCATTTTAAAAATATTCCTGCGAAATTCACACCTTCTAAAAAGTCCTATTCATTCTCACGTGCAATCTCCTCCCTGCCTCAAAAATAATTACAAGAGCTGTTTTAATTTAGAGGTTATTCTGTAATTTCTAGTGAATATATTCAATATTATGGGTCTCACGGCCGAATAGTTGATATAGAATCTCACATTAGTCATTTCAAAATAAGTACAGCTTGAGTGGCAGTGAGAAAGCCTCAAGGACGTATATGAAGAGCTAATAAATTCTGTAAAAATGTCAATATTTTGCAAACAGATCTCTCTCTCTCTCTCTCTCTCTCTCTCTCTCTCTCTCTCTCACACACACACACACACACACACACACACACACACACACACATACATATTTATACTCTGATTCTGCTTGCTTCATATATGACTCTTACGTTTTCCTATCTAGGATCAGAGTGTAGTATTTGTTCGATTTCTGGACTTTCAGAGCTGGAATCAATTACGTTTTCCTACTGAGAAAGTTGCAGAAGATTCTGTCGACAAAACTACTGACATGTAGCAGTATCAAAATAAATAATTGACTTGAAGCAATATCAAAATAAGCACATCCTAATTCTTTTCTCTCTGTAAGTATATTTCTAAACCAAACTTTTTTCTTTGTTAAAGTTCCATTGTTGTATACTTTGGTAATAAGAAATACCTAATGATATCCGTTTTTATTGATTCTTGGTTGGTTGGTTGGTTGGTTGGTTATTTTATGCAAGTCAAATTTTGGAAGTTATTTAATGTTGAAGTCAATCTTTTTCTTTCTTTTTTTCAAACTATCATATGATTTCAAGTCGTTCTATCTAAATATCGACCAAATTTTCTCGAGTCTTTACAATTATCAACCTCCAAGCGTAACTTTCAAAACAAAATTGAACATGAATATTTTCAAATTCAATAAAGTTTACATCGTTGAATTATGATAATTTCTATTTACGTTATCAAATTATCTAGGTTAATGCTATCATTGAAGAACTCTAATAATAAATAATGAATTCAACTGGAACATGATTCAAAATAAGATGAAATGTTTACTGCGAGCAAAAAATATATGCATAAAAAACGCCAGGCATATTTACTCACTTTCTCTTTTGTAAAATCAGCAGGAGCCAAACGCTCTGTTGACTTTTCAATATAGTCTTTACCCATTTGTACTCCATGTTTCGTCGGGAAATGTTATAGATTACTGCAAATTGAATTTTGCATATCTGAGGTACATAATTTTAAAGATGAATATCTTCTACCAAGTTTCAAATATTCATTCGTACCAATTCAATAAGAATCACTCTGTGTCGAAATAAATGATATATTAAATTTTATGTATAAAGATATTTTGATGACGTACAGAATAATTTTCGCAAGTAAATAATACATAATTTGCTTCCTGGAAATACACACCACTGATATAAATTGATATGTATATATATATATATGTGTGTGTGTGTGTGTGTGTGTGTGTGTGTCCAAACCCTCTTCCAAGGTGAGAATGTGGCATAAAGTCATTATGTATGTGTGTGGAGGGGAATTCTCTTCAAAGGTGAGGATATGACACAAAGTTAATATGTACATGTATGTGTGTATGCCCAAACCCTATTCCCAGGTGAGGATATGACATAAAGTTAATATGTATATATGTGTGTAATCTTTTACACTCTTCCAAGGTGAGGATATGACACAAAGTTAATATGTATATGTGTGCGTGTGTGTGTGCCCAAACCCTCTTCCAAGGTGAAGATGTGACAAAAAATTAATACGTATATACGTGCGCGTGCGTGTGTGCGTGTGTGTGTTGGCCCAAACCCTCTTCCAAGGCGAGGATATGACACAAAGTTAATAATTATATGTGTGGGTGTAGGTGTGGGTGTGTGCCCAAACCCTATTCTAAGGTGAGCATGTGACACAAAGTTGATATGTATATTTGTGTGTGTGTGTGTGTGTGTGTGTGTGTGTGTGTGTGTGTGTGTGTGTGTGTGTGTGTGTGTGTGTGTGTGTGCACAAACCCTCTTCCAAAGTGAGGTTGTGACTCAATGTTGATATGTATATGTGTATATGTGTGTATGTCTGTGTGCCAAAACCTCTTCTAAGGTGTGGATGTGACACAAAGTTAATTCTTAAACCTTTCCTATTAGTGCTAAGTGAAACATAAACAGCCACGTCCAGGATTTGCACTTTGGCCGCCGATTCCATTTAAGATAACCGCTACGCTAACGCTGGTGTGAAAAACTCTCAAAAGAAAGAAAATGATAATTATATAAAATTTACTGAACGGGATCATCATTGCTTAACTTCCATCATCTAGCCCGGTGTTTGAAATTTCCGTGAATGAACACTCCACGAGTATCTATTTACTCAACCCTTCCGCAAAATGTAACACAAGGCCAATTTTATAGCGGTGTAATGTTGGTTTGAATTCAGTTTTCTTTCCCCAAGACCAGTTGCCTAACCATGTCTGAAGAACCCAATCTATCCCACCCATAATCGTTTAGGAGAACAAATAGATTCATACATCTTCCAAGAGTACTTCGTCCAGGATTTGAACTCTGATTGCCGATTCCATTTCCTTTCGCGAAGTGCGCCTCCTGAGATGTGTGTGAGATGCGGGGGGGGCATATTTTTTATATTCAACTTTACCTACTTTTGTTTTCTCCCCAAATCAATGTATGCCATTATTTTATACTTTACCACGATTCTGCATCTTCGTTTTGTTTTGTTTTGTTTTGTTTTTGTTTTGTTTTTGGCGGAGGTGGGGGGCTCTTTATTTCTGTTAATACCCTCTTTCTTTTCTTTCTTTTTTTCTCTTTTTTCTTTCTTTTTTAACATTTTCTTTTTAGCGCTTTTTTTATAGTTCATCCAGACGTACTTAAATCCATTACTAAAACAGCAGAAACCGAATCAAAAAATTCAACAAAAAATTTAACCAAATAAAAACAAAATTTGGTTTCAGCTTAAAAGGAAATAACAAAATTCAGTTTTCCAAAAAGTAAAAGAAAAAGAAACATGCAAAGTTCATTTTATTCTCCCCCTCCCCTCCTTTGAGCAGATGACAAATTGAAACAACCAATCAAAATTTCGCAAATGTCAACCAGTTTTCGTGGTTCGTGGTAAGCAAAAATTCGATCAGGAAAACCGAAAACTTACAAATGAAAAGATGCTGAAATACAATTGAATCTTTAAAAAAACTTCATGAAGAAAAAAAGAAAAGAAAAATCAAAAAAGAAAACATGTTTAACTTCTTTTATTTGATTGATAAATCTCTTTATTCTTTTTTCTATTTTCCTTTCTTCTTCCTTTTTTTATTTTTTTCCGGCTGCAAACTTGGTCGGAGTTTGTATCGGCGCCATTTGACAGGTGTCCCTGATCGTAGATTTAACTAAATCACTCCCGTTTATAATATATGTTGGGGGGGGGGTGAAGGTGGTTGATAAAGGCTTCGTTGACGACACAGTTGTTAGGGGTTTTAGTAATTCAGCCTTTCTCTAGATTCACTGTAAAACTTAAGTCTTCCCTAAGGTCTGCAATATATGGGGAATAATGAGCCTTGTCCTGCCATGCTGGTACATGACATATGGGTAGGGAGTTTAATTTCAGACTTTCTTCTTCTCCAGGACTGATTACGTTGCTAGGTTAGAGAGCATAGTCAGCCCAACTATTCATTCATTCATGGGGAAGAACAAATGGATTTATACCTTTTCCTATGACATTAACACAAAATAAAATGCAAACAGTCACGATCAGAAATTGAACCTGGCTGGTCAATTTCATTTTCCTCAGTGATAGCCATTACACTATCCACGCCTCCATTATATATATATATTTACCAGCCTGTCCGTTCGGGCAGGATATGACACAAGGTCAATTTTTAAGCGGAGTTTACAGGTTTAAATTCAGAGTTTTCCTTCTCCTAGACTAGTTGCCTCACCAAGGTTAAAGAAACGAGTCTACCCTACTATTTACCCATAGCTGGAGGGAGAATAATTGGATTCATACCTTTTCCAAGGGTATTAGTGCTATGTGAAATGCAATCAGTCTAGTCCAGGATTTGAACTCGTGTCGCTGTGTCCATTTCCTCCTCCGATAACCATTACACCACGGGCACCTCCATTATATAAGGTAGAGAGAGAGAGAGAGAGAGAGAGAGAGGGGGGGGACAAACAGACAGAGAGAGTAGAATACTAAACTGCATCTGATGATGAAGCTCCAGTTCTGAAACTCTAGGGAGTTACAGTACCTCTCCATTGACATTACTCCCAGGTTCACTCTGACTCGGAGTGGTAGTACCTGCTAGGATCCCATCTATGGGATAAATAGATCTTTTTACTAATTATTAGTATTAGATTATTTCTATTAATAATAATTAATTGAAGTTATATTTTTTACAAAGAATTATGATTAGTTACTTGAAACCATATAATTATATGCAAATTATTTGTATAACATAGAAATACTAGATATATAATTTTGTGCAAAAAAAACTCTAAAGAAACTGATACACAAAAATATAAATATATAGGTAAACTTGAAGTAAATCCCAACGTAAATAACATTAGACGGGTTGACATGCCGTTAAAATTAACCAATCAATCAAAGAAAGAAAGAAAGAATGCAAGAACTAAAAAGAAAGAAAAGAAAGAAAGAAAAAGAGATAACAAGTTTCATTATTTGATACCGATGATTGACTGTTCTAGCTTACTGAGTCATGTCGATTATATTATCTATTATTATAGCATTATGTTCATAGCATGAAAAACTACGCCACAGAGATATCTCTATTTTCTCTTCTCCATTCACTACACCGTCTGTAATTGTTATAACTAGCTTTCCAAGTGACTGAACATGTCATCATGAAGAAACCATCTTCGAATTTTCGCAGACCACCGTAAGATTATTCGAAAACTACCTGTAACAGGAAGATAGGAAAGTTTTTATTGACAAAATCACAAGAATCGTTTTTGACGTCTGCATTCTCGAAGAGAAATCTTTTCGATATTAATTTTAGGATATTTGATCAACTGACCCGAATATCGATCTCCGGTTTAACGATGCGAGACAATGCGTTCAAACTCTGATCAGGTTCATTCTGATTCTCGTTCATATTTTTTGTTTTCTGAAATTGGTAATTCATTTAAGACAAGGATTCTCAAAATCAGAGGCTAAGGGGTAAATATCATTTAAGACAGGGATTCTCAAAATCCGAGGCATTTGGTTCCCAAGGGAGGAATATCTTTTTAGACAAGGATTCTCAAAATCAGAGGCACTTGGGTCCCAAAGGAGGAATATCATTTAAGATAAGGATTCTTAAAATGAGAGGCTCTTAGGCCTCAAGAGAGAGAGTTCAAATCAAAAGCATTTACTTAGTCCCTTCTAAACGAGCAGGATGTGAGACAAGGTCACTGTTTTAAGGCGGAGTACTGCTGGTTTGTCTTCCTTTTTCCTTCTCTTAGACTGGTTGCCTTATCAAATCTGAGACGTATTGTTTAGAAGAATCAGTGGCGGACTGGTTCAGCATTCTTCTGTTATCAGCTTGTTATAAAAGTGTTGGCTGATTCAACACAAACTTTGACTTCTGTAAACAAAATAAACAGTCTACATCGTACGCTAATATATATATATATACGAGGTGCATTCAATAAGTTTCCAGACTTTTTTGTACAGGCATTTAAAATTGTCGTAGACTCTTGAAAATTCAATATCTTATTGCAATATATCTTATGAGATGACTTACCAATTTTTATGATTTCAGGTTTAAATGAACAGCTACAGCAGGAATTGGAATACACCCTACTAAAGCCTGATTGTCACAGCTGGTGAATTTCAAAACTGCAATCTGGACGTGAGGACACTTTAAAAGAACGATATGCAATAAAATTCTGTTTTAAACTTGGAAAAAATGCCGCCACAAAAACATATGGAATGCTTCAGACTGCTTTTCGATCATCTTGCATGAATCGGACATCAGTTTTTGAGTGGCATAAGAGATTCAAGGCACGGAGTCTGTGAGGGATGATGAGAGGTGTGGGAGGAGTAAGGAAGTCAATACACCAGCATTGATTGGCCAAAGAGTTAGGGTTAGTGTTAGGGTTACTATTTTGGGGTTTTAAGGGAGTTCAGGAAGATATTCCGTCGGAAGAGGCCAGCACTCTTCAAATCAGGTCATTGGCATTTTCACCAGGACAATACACCAGTAAACAACTCCATCCTTGTCACAGACTATTTGACCAAGATGGGCATCAAGACAGTTCCTCAGCCTCCCTATAGTCCAGATCTTGCTCCCAGTGACTTTTGGTTATTCCCGAAGCTCAGAGGCTGTCGTTATGAGACAAATTGAGGAGAGGAAAGAGGCTGTGACGAAGGTCATTGACATGCTCACACAAGAGGACTTCCATGGGGCCTTCCAAAAGTTTTTGGAACAGTATAACAAGTGCATTGCAGCCGGAGGAGATTACTTCGAAGGGGACTAGAGTTTCATGTGTGTACTATCAATAAAAGTGCCCATACGAAAAAAGTCTGGAAACTTATTTAATGATCCTAGTATATATATATATATATATATATATATATATATGTGTGTGTGTGTGTGTGTGTGTGTGTGTGTGTGTGTGTTTGTGTACTGTAATGTTTATCGACACGGAAAAAGAAATCGTCAAGTTGAGTTCTAATTCTGACTAAAGCATTTCATTTCAGATGAATTTCCTATGAAAAGGTATTTTCATCTGGCGGTACCGTAAGATACACTGAGATATTAGAAATCGTGCCTGACCCTAGATTCATCATCTGATGAAAGCTTTATTGGTGGCAGAAAACTCATTTTACTTAAGAAGTGCTGACCTCTAGTGAGTGAATTTTAACCCAGTTCTCATTCTTTACCGGTTGCTGCAGTCAAAGGCAATAAAGATAGATTTTAATGCTCATGCCCCTTGATTTATATGGGATAATATACTTAGACAGAGACAATAAATAATCATCAACTTTTGAGAATGAGCGTGTCGTTTGGGTGCTTCGAGTGTGGGGTTTCATATGACAGTCTAGAATCCATTCTCAACCTCCTTTAACACTGTTCTATCAACATTAGAGACGTAATTTCCTGCTCCTGTCATAAAAATAGGTTTGTTTGTTTTTTACATTTTGCAACTCTTCTAAATACTGCTTCTTTATAGAACAGTACATACCTCTACCTGTTGGAATAGGTTTATGTATTCATTCTTCTTAATACCATTGGCATTTATATGTTGTATATTATCTATATAAAAGGTTAAATGTTCTATGTATTTACCCATTCCCCCACTCCAAGTAAGAAACGATACAGAGTCCATTTTTGAGTTGGGTTTAACAACTTTGAATTTAGGGTTTTCTTTCTCCTAGACTGGTTGCCATACGTACAATTACGTTTATCTTGTCTTTCCTTCTGTTGCGTACAGTATTAGTATATTACATATATACTAATGCTAATATAGATCTTTGGTGAGTGGAGACTCAACTAAACATCTTCCCTCTCTCCAATGTGTGTACCTACTCTTCGTAGATTGACGTGTGATATAAATCTAATCAATTTGATCTGCTTAGCGGCTTATGTCATTCACGGTGAGTATCATATTCACTAAATCACCCGAGAAACTGAAACAATATTTATAATAAAGATTAATCAAGATTTTTTTCTTTGAAGAGAAAGGAGAATACATCTTATAGGTCAGATTATTAGACAGAGAGAATGGAGGATTATTCCTGATATGATTATCTTGTTAAACGTTCTGGTCTCCATCGTCTCCGTAATTATCTTATTTTTGCCGACTTCCGCATTCCTCTTCTTCTATTTTCGACGATTATCATTGGTTGTCTTGATCACGTCCCTAACTTTTTCTCCACATCTAAGTGATGATCAAAACATCCGCCCAAGTCAGTCCACTATCGACCAAGATCGGACTGACGCCTTTTTCTATTACAAACCGGATGTAAAACTTTTTGTTTTTTCTTCTCTTCTTCTACGTTTTTAATTACCCTTTTTTTTTTTTTTTAGAGAGAGAGAGAGAGGAGGTGAAGGAGATGAAACACAATTCTATTATCAGTTTTTTTCTTTTTCATTTATAATTGTTTCGCTCAATTTATCTTCTTCTTCTTCTTTTTTTATTTGAAGGAGCGAGAGGTTTGAAATTGCTCTATCGTTTCTTCTCTTTTTTTTTTCTTTTTTTTTCTATTTACTCGCTGAAGAACTCCGTTCATGACCGGAATAAAACGACTTTAGAAACACCAGCGATTGAGATAGCAAGGGGGAATCGAGAAGAATTTCAAAAATGTGTCCTTATTTGTAGTTGAAAGATTTCACTAAAACTAGTCTTTCAAGTTATGATTTTTTAAAAATTTTTCTTTAACATTTTTTTAGTTTACATCCAAAATAATATTTTCAAAATATATAACCCTATACTGGGTGCGATCCTTCACCAAGAGTTCGGTTAAGGAAAGGTAGTGAATATATGCGTTCTGTTTGCACAAATTCTGCAGTTATCCTTAACATGTTTATATTTTCCTTACATTGATAAAGACTCTTTGGTAGAGGAGCAGTTCTATTGTGTGATTAAAAAAATCTTTTGTAAACAGGGGATACCAAGTATTTTGGTAATGTACTTGTCTATCCCTTTCTTCCTCATACCTTGTATCTCGATTATTATAGTTAC
Organism: Sepioteuthis lessoniana; assembly: GCA_963585895.1. Classification (NCBI taxonomy): domain Eukaryota; kingdom Metazoa; phylum Mollusca; class Cephalopoda; order Myopsida; family Loliginidae; genus Sepioteuthis; species Sepioteuthis lessoniana. Next base: position 58,057 of record CAUZXS010002754.1, read on the forward strand.
AACAATAGTTTTAAGAGGATATATTTTTTTCAATTTCTATTTCAAGATATTTCTTCTTCTTCTTCTTCTTCTTCTTCTTCTTCTTCTTCTTCTTCTTCTTCTTCTTCAGTTATTATTATTATTATTATTATTATTATAATTATTATTATTATTCCTTTACTTCTTTTTCTTCTTTTATATCTTTATCTGCTTCGTCTGCCTCGTCTGATTATTTATCCTATTACTAGAATTAGTATCATTTGTAGTCGTGCGTTTTTCCACCTCTTTTTAAATGTTTTTTCGATTCTCTTGTTTCTCCACACACCCCTAAATTATCAGTAGGTCAGCGGGGTACAAAATTTATATAGACCGCTTCAAACTGGTAAATGTGCCAGCCAGCAGGATGAGGTTCTTTTTTTAGTCGGGAGATCAGTTATAAAAGTGAGACTGTTTCCTTTTCTCTCTGTTAAGATGATATAATCTTATACCGAAAACAAATTCTTCAGATAACATCCGATTCGATGAAACAGACGGCAAATGTATTCCACCAATCTTCAAATGGACGACGATTGCGTAACTCCTTTCAAACTCGCCTCGGACAATCAATATTGGGAGATCCTTATTTTCACCTGCTACCTAAATAATCCTTTCATAGTTCGAGCTCTCTTTTGGGATGTTTTCACCACACACACACATACACACACACACACACATACCCTCACACACACACAAATACACACACACACACACACGCATACATATGCAAACAAAACCGTCGTCAATGAATTCTTACAGTCAGCTCTCAGTTCATTAATTCATTCATTGCTATCATAGCCTAATGTAAAACATTAGTAACGTTAGCAAATATTTGTCAAAACTGTAAAATGTAATTACACAAAAGTGAGATGAAGTAAAATAAATTAATACAGTCGTTATCTAAATTTGAAAATCAGTCGGAACGATTGAATATATTGGGTCCATATCAAAGATCGAAATCTGTATCAAAGTTTGGTTATTCTAAATTCAATTTTATCATTGAACAATTATCGAATATCAAATTCTTGCATGATTTTTTGATATGGACTTATTGTTAGTTTTTAAATACCTTTGGGGTCAGTAATGTTGATTTATCTAGTACATCTTATGCGATCAATAGATCGAATTCCTAATACATCAGATGAGTTGGTGAAACAGGAGGGCGTTTTCGACAGAGATTTGCTGAATGTTTAGTGAGCGTGGGTAGGGGATGATTTTGCAGGGGTACTGATATCTACATCCATCAGAAAACTGGTACAGCCAACCCCCAATCTAGAATCACCCCAAGATTCAAGCAAGTACTTAATAACCACATGTTGTGTCTCTAAAAAAGGGATGTTGTGTGTATGACATTAAACAGCATCTGGCGGTGAGGCTCCTGTTCCGGAACACTGGAAAATATGGAGCAGGCATTCATTGTCATCTATGAATTAAACAGATATATTTGAAAAATATTAGTATTTGACAGGAAAACTGAAACCATATTCCCTTGTGCTTTATTCAAAATAAAAAATGTTTCAACAAAAAATGTTTTGGGGCATGTAACACAAATAACTTGCTTACGGGTTTTAGGTGGGGGAACATGTAACACAAATACCATAACTTGCTCACAGGCTTTATGTGGTGAGGGGATGTAACTCAAATAACTTGCTCCCAGGTTTTGGGAGGCATGAAACCCCAAAATCCTGTGAGCAAGTTATTTGTGTTATGAATAGTTACTTAAAGTTATAAACGTTTACTAAGGATAATTATTATTTGTAGTAGAAGTACTTATTATTATTATTATTATTATTATTATTATTACTATTGAAACCATATGAATATTTATAAAAAGAAAAAGGAGAAAAAACTGGCTTCAACGTAAAATAAACCAACAAGGATTGACATGCTGTAAAAACCAACCAACCAACCATATATAAAATTTGATCGCAGATCTTCAGCCAACCTTAAAATGACCGAAATATGGTGAAACGCTATTACTGTGTGCAAACAATTGATTACACTTGTCAACACGATTTTTAGTGCCAAGAAATAAAACACATTTTTAATTTAATTTGATGATGCTCATTCCGAAAATGACCTTCGTTTTTCATGGTTAGCCACCGTTATTATCAGTACTGTAATTGCTCAACTTTGGAAAAAGGATCAATTTTCGATCTTGACTGATCGCAAAATTTAGTTAATAAATGTCGAAGAAACTCATCAATTTTCAGATAGGCCGAGCAATCTATGTCAACCACCTGAAATAAACAATTTTTATAAGAAAAAAAGGGCTTTTGAGTCAAAAAATTTGAAATAGAAGATAATTAAGGTGGCATCAAAAAATGAAACCCTAAAATCATCTGTTTGATGTTCATAAATTTATCCCATTGCTTTTGTCCCTTCATTACAGAATGAAAGCAAAGCACATTGAGAACTTTTGTTTTCACAGTTGAAAAGAAAGTCTAACTAAAGACATCCCAATTAAATGCATCTATTCTATTGAACATGATGAAAATGGTTTCGTCATAACATCAGGAAACTCATTAAGGATGATGATTTTGTTAATTCAATGAATGACTTGGAATTAGGCCCTTGGACATCGTTTGTTAATGTTGGGAAAAACTTCTTAGACAATCACTGGGCTGAAAACTACAAGGAGTTGGTGGAAAAGATGTTGAAAAGTCTACAGGACATAAGTGCTAATATGAGTATCATAGTTCATTATTTTACATAGACAATCTCGATTGATTTATGGATAATTACAGCAATATTGAGTGATAAGCTAAGATAATGATTCCATCGGGATATCAAAATAATAGACAAGTGCTACTAGTGATGGTGGAATGAACTATTGCTGGAGTAGGTGGGGGGTACATGTAATTTGGTAAAGTATGATATGTTACTCTCCAATTTGTTGTGGTATGTTGTGGGTGTTTATTTATTATTCCTCCCACCATTTAAGTTTGGTTTTACATTTGAAAAAAGCAAACGAAGTAAGGACGTGTGAAACGACGCGCACAAAAAGAACATATAAAACAAAGCAGTACAAACAAACTCAAATCTTTATATCAACAATACATTCAATGAACTATTTTAAAACATTACTAGAGTTCTAATACTGATCGTTACATATTCCTCTGTGTGTGTGTGTGTGTGTGACTAACACTAATACTACAAAATAAAGACTAAATAACAAAAATGTCTTATGCGTGTTGACTAAGTATTTCTACTGTTTGTTTCTTTCTGTGGTTTGACGAAATTTTTGTGTTCGAGGCTGGAAAAAATCTCACCGAAAAAGTATAACGAGGAAGAGAATGGTTGCATGGAGTAGACATTTTCGTGGCAGTTGACTGTTGGAAGTCATATGTAGAAAAGAGGAAGAGTGTTATGACTCTGTTAGTCGAAATGGAGAGAGTGAGAGTGTTCTCTCTGGAAGTCACAATGGAAAGAGTATGTTGACCCTGTAAGGGAAGATGTGAAAGAGGGTGAGTGCTGGAAGATGAGAGTTTTATAGATAATCCTTGTCATGCAGTAGGCTCCAAAAACGCGAGACAAAATTGAAGTTGCGGACATAGTTGTGAGCACTAACCACGTGGTTTTCCTGGCCAATAGGTTCCCAAGACTGATTAGGTTACCGACGTCTCCTATCTTTGTTTTGGGAACAAGTGGCACCACGGCCATTCTAAAATATAGGAGTGTAAATCCTATAAGTATCAAAAGGCTCTTAAAAAAACATTTGAACATGAAAGATAATCAAGAAAGAGAAAATGTTTACCATAGTTCTTATGTTTACGAAGGTTTCATTTCTGCTGGTAGTTTATTAAATGATCTGATGAAAATACTTGTTGATCTTGTTATATTCAATCATATTATTTTTAAAGACTTTGGGTCTGATTATTATTACAAAAATAGTATTTCTCAATTAGCAGACCAATATTTGTTGGTTTAAATTCAAATTGAGAGGTTTTTATGATTTTACTTCGAGAAATACTACCATCGCAAATATACAGAAAACACATAAATAAATTTTTTTTTTCCTTTTTTTTTTCTTTTTTTCTTTTTTTTCCAAAAAATGAGTCATTTCTGTACAACAAATACGCTAGCTAACCCAGAAAAAGTAAGGTCATTTTCAGATTCAGCACCCTCAAATTAGCGAAAAAAATGTTTGGTGCCGCGACACCATTTCAATTTTTTGTTGATCAGTGTTATCATTAAATTAAAATAACTATTTGAAGCCATACAATTGTGTACAAATTATTTGTATTAGATAGGAATATTTGATATCCTATAACAGTGTGCAAACAAATAACTCTACACAAATAGAAGTGCAATTTTTTAAGTTGTGGTGGAATATTTGAAATATAATCTTCGATTCAACTTTTTTTAACCCCAAAACTTTCATCTGACGATTGTGTTTTCTATTTTATAGAAGACATGAATATATTTG